>MJUU01016194.1:72410-84666 GCA_002080025.1 Modiolus philippinarum | reverse complement strand
AGAAAAACTTTAACCTGAGTCACTCCACCCATGAACAAATAAAGAGATATGGAGTAAATGTATATTGGACAAAATCCCTAAAATAAGCAAATGGAACAACACTTTTATTGTTGTGTTACATCTTGAAGTCATCATGCATGAAATGTAGGTCAAATCCACCTATTCTTTATATCAACCTCAAGTACTATTCAAGATGGATCCATAGACAAAACCTTGTCATCTTTGGGATTTATGGTCTTAAATTTGTACGGATGAATGGACAAATAGGTGAAACGCTATATCCCTCCTCGAACTTTTTGGGGAGAGGGGATATTTTATAAAACAGTCCTTAAAAGAGTCAAGAATACCTCTCCTGTATCCAGTAAAATTGGTTTTGGTTTCTGGCATTCTACTTGCTCAGGAGATGGTTTTGCCAGGAAGCCACTAATAAGATTCCAGAATGGGTTAGTTGAATTGGTTCCTAGAAGCCAAAATAATATTACAAGTAATGTAAATGAAGAAATTGATTCAACTGTTCTTTTATCTTTTATACATGTGTTTATTTACTTATTCTTAGAAGCTAAACATTAGTCAACCATCTTGGTTCCTAATCAATCCAATTTTTAAAGATAACTTTTAATGTTGTAAGTATCAAACATCTTTGAACCGTTTGAAATTTGGACAAGATAAAGATTCCAAAATGTAAGATACTTTGATTTCTGTTTACAAAACGTTAACATTTTTCTTGGCATAAATATGCAACATCACGTTGTAATGTAGGTATTGTACTTATAATGATAGGTAGGGTAGAAACGATTCACCGAAGTTTTGATGAACTGCAATACCTTGTTTCTTTGTTCTGTTTGATTTTCGGTACTTTTAACCCATATTTCAGTTTGTTTTGGTCCAGAATGTTCAGTCTGTTTCAAAGAATAATTGGACAGTTGGGAACTCATCAGCTAACAAAATGACCTGTGATTGCAGCGTAGTCAATTCAAATAACAAAATTTCCACTATAAGCGTGCCTCTATCTATAACCACTTACTTAATTTGTCAAAATATTCATGAGAAATTGACTACAGAAGCCAAAATTGGTCATTCTGTCACAGGAAATTAACTGTAAATATAAAACTCCAGTTTGGCGGTATAATTAATTATAACTAAATACAGTAAAGAGCAAAACTAATTACTGGAGTAGACATTAAATCCGGCCTGCCAACCGTAGTTTTTCAGCTTGCTTGAAATAGGAAACATCCAGAGGGTATTGGTTGTTAGTTAGTCTTTGGACAAAGAGAATTATTCAGAAACAACTTAGATTTTCTTTCACATCTAGATCAGCTAAAAAATCACTAATAATAAAGACCTGAGCTGAATTATAAGCATCAGAAGTTTAAGCAAACAGATCAGTAAATTACATCAGAAGTTTAAGCAAACAGATCAGTAAATTACTTTTTTCCTACAAAAAATGCTAAATCATGGTGACTTCAAGATTAAGAACAACAATAAAAGTGTTGTTCCTTTGCTTGATTTTACCATGTATTTGTAGAGACTTTGTCTCATGCGCATTTACTCCATATCCTCTCATTCACTAAATTAACTTGTACAATTTACAATGAAAGTAGTTTACATCAAATATATACACAGCATAGAATAAATATTGTTATCTGCTGAGCTAGAACTAGAAAAATGGACCAAAATGCATCGAACTGTCACCCTGGTTACCAGATATGTATCGAATCATGAGGTACGTGTTCCATTACACCCCTAACAAGAGATACCATAATGGTAGTTTCCTGCCTACCAAGTTTGAAGACAGCGCTGCATTTGGACAGTTGGACAGCAAATGTTGGGAGTAGTTTTTGAAAAAAAAAAAATTTATGACCAAAAGGAGTTTGCCTAACAGTGCATTTTACTGCTCAATGGAGAAAGCTACATGCTAACCTCTTTCTAGGTTTCAACAATTTAAGTTTTAAGTTTGTTGTCTAGTACATATAAACCCACTGTCTTGCTTTTTATTTAGAGAAGTGATATAATTTGGAATACAGTATCCATCCATATCAACTTCCTTTACCTTGTGTAAAATCGAAGGCACCAGGTCCATCTGTTGTCCCCGCTGCAAAACTATAACCCATAGCTGGCTTGCAGGTTGTCACCTGAAAAAAGAAAACAGGTGTTTTGAAATCATTTTATGAATTCAATTGATCACAAATGACGACACAGAAATGTTTCCAAAGAATTACAGTAACATGGTCCACAATTATCAACTACTGAGGACAATGTTAATTGTTAAACATATACTTTGTTGTAACAAAAGACTTAATATAGAGAACCTATCCGTTGAAATGATTTACAAGGTCACTGAGAAAATTTAAAAGGCCACAGAACCATGCAATTGAGACTCAGTTAATAGGAAAGTGAAAAACAGGTATAAACCCATTAAATAAACATTAATGGAATATAATTGATCTAGGTATTACAATCCTGAGAAATTGACTTGAATATTAAACTAAGTGGTGATGTTTGTGAAACCATTGAACAGTGAAAACAAAGTCAAGGTCATATGATATTGGAACACTCTGACCATAAGCAACATGTGAACCAAAGATATCATTAATTCTAATTTTTAAAAGTTGTAAAGGTTTAAGAAAAGTTTAGGCTTCACCCCCACCACCACAACCTGATTTTTTTTGAGTGTGTGGAAAACTAAATATGGCTGAGGGTTAACCTGAATATCAATCATAGATAATTAAAAAATTTACACATTTATCGCTAATTTGCACAATTTTCAATTGTTTCCAAGCGACGATAATTCTATTATCACTGCACTGCACTGATATGAACATATTATCGTCAATCTCTATGGAACGTTAGCAACAGCGTATTAATATGACGTCGCGTGACGTTTCGTGACAGAAATAATCCCGAGAAAGAAAGCGCTATATTCAACCAAAAGTAATAGTTCAACTAAATTAAATATTTCATTTGAAAGGGGAACGTATATACGGTATTTTTCAATAATAGAATTAGCGATAAAAATACTATTAGTAATTTGTTTTGCTCGGATGGATTTCTCAGCTCGCATTGCATCTCGTGCTGTCGCACTCGATGCAATACAAGCAGAGAATTCCATTCTCGCAAAACAAATTACTAATAGTAAATATTTATTGATAGTTCCATGGAAAGTTTTACACGTTTATTATCAGTGCATGAGAAATACCTTAACATTAAATTTAACTTGTTTCCAAGACAGAATGTAAGGGTAATAAAGTGACTTGATGTATAAGTAATTGTATAGTCAAACTTCGATGGCTGTAACACCCAAGGGACTGATGAAAACAGTTCGAGCTACAGGGGTGTTCGCGTTATCGAGGTCGAACTATGCTCAAACTTGAACAAAGGGACCAGAAATGTGTTCGAGATAGCCATGGTGTTCTAGCTTTCACAGACCAAGCCATCCAAGTTCTACTGTATATTGAATTCTACACTAAAAACTTTTCATTCATTTTTATCACTCATTTACTCCGTTATTCATCAATAGGTTTGTCATTACTTTTAAATGCTATTTTTAGAGTAATTAAAGAACCTTAATGAGCAAGCTCACATACCTCACGCCCCCACATATTAGAAAATCCTGCATTATTGAACTCCAAAAGTACCCTATAAGCAACATTATATATAAAAATGGCAAAGTTCATCAATGTGTATTTTTGTCAAAAATGATAAAAATCCAAACCAAAGTAGTATGCACATCTTTGATATATGTACAACCAACATGTAAAATACAAACTTCCTAACTTAACAAGAGGCTCTCAAGAGCCTGTATCGCTCACCTGGCCCTTGATTAACATAGACATTTTATGTTAAAGAGCCCTTATATATAATTAAACTATAAATCCAATATCCCTTATTAGTTAAAGGGGAGAAAACCTCTGTTAGTTTAACATTGGACCCCATGGGAAACACTAAATTCCCCGCTGGCTGCCATGTTGGATATCGCACTGACCTGAAAAACACCTTTTTGCAAGGGACCACTCAATGACTACTGCTGCCAAGTTTTGTTCCAATTGGCTCAGTACATTCAGAGGAGAAGATCTTTGAATGTGTTTTCCCATAGGGTCCAATGTTAAAACTATGTCCCCCGCTGGCGGCCATGTTGAATGTAGTGCGAACCTGAAAAACACCTTTTTTGTAAAGGATCACCCAAAGACTATTGTGGCCAAGTTTGGTACCAATTGGCTCAGTAGTTTCAGAGAGGAAGATCTTTGAAAATGTTTTCCAATAGGGTCCAATGATAAAACTATGTTTCCCGATGGCGGCCATCTTGAAAATCACACGGACCTAAAAAACACCTTTTTTGTAAGGGACCACCCAAGGACTATTGTGGCCAAGTTTGGTTCCAATTGGCTCAGTAGTTTCAGAGAAAAAGATCTTTGAAAGTGTTTTCCCATAGGGTCCAATGTTAAAACTATGTTTCCCGCTGGCAGCCATCTTGGAAATCGGGCAGACCTAAACAACACATTTTTTGTAAGGGACCACCCAAGGACTATTTTGGTCAAGTTTGGTTCCAATTGGCCCAGTAGTTTCAGAGAAAAAGAATTTGAAACGTTTTTTTTCCATAGGGTCCAAAGTTAAATTTTGGTCCCAGCTGGCAGCCATCTTGGATGACGTACAGACCTGACCGACACAATTTTTAAAGGGGACCACCCACGAACTATTGTGGCCAAGTTTGGTTCCAATTGGCCCAGTGGTTTCACAGGAGAAGATCTTTGAATGAAAAGTTTACGGACGGACGACGGACGGATGACAGACGCAAAGTGATCGCAAAAGCTCACCCTGGCATAGCCAGGTGAGCTAAAAAATGTAGGGAGTTATCCGGACAAATGATGTACCCTATAAGCAATATTATACTTAAAATTGACAAAATTCATCAATGTGTATTTTTGTCAAAAATGATCAAAAATCAAAACCCAAGTAGTATGCACATCTTTGATATATGTACAACCAACATGTAAAATACAAACTTCCTAACTTAAAAAATGTAGGAGGAGTTATCCGGACAAATGATGTACCCTATAAGCAATATTATGCATAAAAATGACAAAGTTCATCAATGTGTATTTTTTGTCAAAAATGATCAAAAATCAAAATCAAAGTAGCATGCACATATTTGATATATGCACAATCAACCTGCAAAATAAAAACTTCTTATCTTAAAAACTGTAGGAGGATTTTTCCGAAAAAATGATGTACCCCCTTAGTGATGACAGACGGACAGAAGGACGGACAGATGGACGGACGGACCAGTCAAAAACTATATACCCTCCGCAACTTCGTTGCGTGGGGTATAATAATTTATATCCTTTTATCTAGTACTGATAATGACAGTGTATGTTTAGACTATTTACAAATTACTAATGATTTATATTCTCAAATAACTGAAATCCAGTTATTTAGCTACTTGGAAAAATAAATTGGACAGTCTTAAACTAATGAGGTATATGTTTGTGAAATACATCTCATGATAAACTTCTGTTTTACATTTTTCTTGTTCACTGCACTCTTTCTTTTTATCTTCTCTGTACCTACCTTTGTAGTGGCATTAAACTGTACTTCTACTTTGGACACGTCAACATAGCTATGTCGAAAATCTACAGGTCCTGATAACTTGATCGTAGCTGTGTTGTCTTTCTTTTGATCTTATTATTATATCTTCTCTCTCTACCTACCTTTGTAGTGGCATTAAACTGTACTTCTACTTTGGACATGTCAACATAGCTATGTCGAAAATCTACAGGTCCTGATAACTTGATCGTAGCTGTGTTGTCTTTCTTTTGATTTTATTATTATATCTTCTCTCTCTACCTACCTTTGTAGTGGCATTAATCTGTACTTCTACTTTGGACATGTCAACATAGCTATGTCGAAAATCTACAGGTCCTGATAGCTTGATCGTAGCTGTGTTGTATAACTCCTGTTAAAATTTAGCATAAATACATTTATCCTGATTTCATAGTATTTCTTGCAATTTGATTGGCTGATACTGTCCTAATAAATTTCCGTATTGAGTCAATTCGAATTACCTCCCATTGTGCCATTGACCCAATAAAAAATTTGTTCCTTTTGGGTTACGTCCCTTTGTTTTTTTAAGATGGCGACTGCAGTGTTGGTCTGTCACTTGCAAACTTTGTAAGGAAAATTTAAAATTTCACATGTTAAAACTGTGTACAATAGTAATTACCACAGTTCTCCTAAACAGTGGAGAATTATACATATTTGAAAGATGTGAAAGTTCCGGGCATTTCTCTTCCCTACGCTGATTTGTTGATTTCTCACAGAGAGTCATAATGATGTGATGGCCATTTATTTTGAAATTTGCAATGATTGAACATGATTCCTGGGTTTGTAGATTCTGCCAATGATAAATCAACATGCATGGGCCATGTGAAGAAAACCACGCACAAACCGTAAATCCGTCATCGCCAATCCACCCAAGAACAAGAAATTTTGAGGATGACAGTTAAAATATTGTTTTATTATTTCACTTTTTTGTGTGTTGCTGTAATTTTAATAACGCCTATGCCTCAAAGTGAAATAGTTGAACATGAATTGTCATCTAAAGAAAGAACATAACTGCTCCAGTTGACTTTGCTGTTGATTGACAACCTGAAGTTACTTGTAAGTAAAATAATAATAAGCAAGGCTATTTTTGTACCTGGTTCAAATTCTAAACATTTTGAGTTAGTTAGCTCCAAAGGCCCTTCCACAGTTGTCCACGTTTCGTGCAATGTATAGTGGGGGGAGGGGGTGGGGGTGGCTATTAACTACTGAACTTGTGCTACATGCGTATGGGATTTAATCATTCATGAGAAGGAACAATATTGTTTGCGTTTTTTCATCATAAAATGTTATTGCCTTTTAATAATATGAAACAATACAAAGTTTGTACTATGTATAGATAACCTGTTGTTGAATTTAATGTTTTGGGGAAAAAAAACAACAGTTAAGATGTGATTTGGATAAATTACATGTATTCTACTACATTGAATTACAAAGTGGTATTGTCCTAATACAAGATTTATTAGGAATCACAAAAAAAAATTTTTACAGGGCGTTGATTGTCCTTCTTTTGGAAATCAGGATAAATTCGTTACACAGTGCTGAATTGTCCTAATACGGAATTTATTGGATCCATAAAATTCATATCGGATGAGGCGAATTTTATTGACCCGATATATTTCCGTATTAGGACAATTCCGCACTGTGTAACTAATAATGTCAACTTGCTTGAGACAAAAATGTACACTATAAAACCTGTATCAATATGCAGTATCAAAATATGTCCAAAGAATTTCTTCTATTTCTAAATACACATAAATTTAAATAAAATTCCTTATTGAAAACATTTAAAAGACCTAATAGGGCAATGTAGTATTCAAATATGTCATGTCTGTTATCAGTTTTTTTAGTGTTTCATATTTTCCTTTGTATCATTGGCAAGTATCCCATATCCTTTTCCTTAATGTTCATTCCCTGGGCTGTATTTTATGGTATCTGTTGTCTTTCTACATTTTCCAGGTTTTTAAATGCATATACATGTATAGAGATAACAAAATGCCGAAGTTACTGTACCACATTTTGTTTCTGCATATAGGCATTTCAACAACTTATGTCTCTTCAGTCTGTTAATATAGATTAATAATTCTTGAATAAATTCTTTACCATAGCTTTCTTGTGCTGATTCTCTGCAATGATCTTGGTACTTTCATACATATCTTTCCCAGGTCCAAATGCTACACACATCTCATTCTGTAACATATATATATATAAAAAACATTTAGTTTTTGCTGTAAGAATATATAATTTTATAATAAACCCTACAACTGAATATCAAGTCAATCCTTTGATCGAATTGATCAAATTTACACCATCTTTTTTAGATTGCATGTAAAATAGATGGTGATTTTTTTTTTCTTTTTTATATGTTGATAGTAACAATAGGAGAGCTCAACAGACATTTCAGTAAACAAAAAAGAAAGTTGTTAACAAAATCAGTATGGAAACTAAGCCAGTGGTAACCATGACAATCTATCTAACATTTATCACAGTCATCAAATCACACAACTAAGGATCCCTCTAAAAGCAAAAAAAAAAACATTTCTCAGTGTCAAATTCTGAACTAGCTACATTTGTTATTCTCCAATATGGTTGTTTTGAATTTCCCATATTTAAAATGCTCAAAACACTCCTATAAATTACATTGGTATTCTGAATCACACATAAAATGAACCTTGACATTGATAAAAGCACTGTCATATCTTTCACCAATCCCCATATATACCTGCAATATCTAAATAACACCAAGAGACCCCAATAAAATTTGAGCAAAAAATAAAGTAATACCCATCACTCAATATAATATGGGTCTTTATTTTTTTGAAATTTTTGTATAACGATACTAAGACAAATTCAAGAAAAATAGTGAATTATGAAGAAGTAAAATGGCTGCATTACATGATCTAGTTAAATAGACAATAACAGTACAGTGACTTGACATAAACGCAATATAAGGATGAGGCTTAGAAACCCAGGAAAATGTGAGTCTTTGGCGAGGATTTTCACTGTTTTGGGCAGAATCCTTAAATAAAGTTATGTCAAGTCAATATACTGTTATTGTGTTATACAGCAACATTTAAAAAAATGAGTTTTAGGTAAAATATATCGTAAAAAATGATGATGTAAAAAGTGAAGTGGACATCGTTAGCTTGAGATGAATCCATGTTTTCTTGCAACAACATGGAACAATCTCTACAGAAACATATTGTTGACGTTATTGAGAAAGTTTTATAGTCAGTGACTGTATATCACTTATGTTTATACAGTAAAATAGAGCAGTTGTAGTATAAATTCTAACAATAAAGTAGAATCACATACTCTTCCATTACATGTACTTGTAGGTGTGTCACATTCTTTCCCTGTGTCTAAACATTTAGGTCCTGCTGTATTGGGAGAAACATCACCTTCATTGGCTTGAGCAAATGCTGCCACAAAACCCCCTTCTGGCTGAAAAGAGATAATGATAGTACATGTATGTTGTTAAGACTTCTTGTGATAACAACTTGTGCAATCCAACAAAATTTATAGCAACAACTATTGTATCTCCAGTAAAGTTTTTAAATCTTTTTTAAGGTTTAGTTCAGTTATGTTAGTTATTGAAACATCCTTTTAAAATGACTGTGCCTGCACAAAACACATAACTCACCAAATATAAATAACTACAACTGACGCATTACTTATGGAATGTGAAACTGACCTAAAACAAGTAACTAAACAATATTTACAGCAGTGTAAAATGTAAGGATGGCAAATAACAAAACTGTCTGAAATTTGTCTGAATAGCCTGCATGAATCTATTTTCATACCAACTTTCAATGTTGTACCAGTTGAGAACTAGATCTAAACACAAAATTTAACCACATTTATTGGCCATTAAGTCAAAATTGCAAACTACAAAGTGGAATTTGGGTTATTTTTAAAGGCTAATAATCAACAAAACTTCAGTTTTGTTTCAGAGGAATGTACTATATCCCCTCCCCAGCTTTGTTTGCGAGGGAGGGGATAATTAGACAAAAGAGACCTAATTTTCTAGAAGGCTTTGAGATAACCCAAGATGCATCTCTATGCAAAGTTTAATGACCCTTCCCTTCATGGTTCAAGATATATACCTAAATGTGGATGCTGACGTGGAGGCTTGGGCTCTCCAACATCGTTGATGTAAACTAAAAATTGCCTTTACAACTCCAGAACTTCAATTTTCCTGTAAAATGTCATCCAATTCAGCACTTTTAATTTTCAGCTTGAAAGGCTGTGTGCACATCTGATATTTTCAATCTATTGTGTCTGTATGATGTGTCCCTGCTTTAGTTATTATTTAGTACAACCAAAATCAGATACTTCAAAAAAAATTTATTGGTTATTTATATCAAACTTACATTCATTGGAAATTTTCCACCATTCTTTGACATTTCAAACAGTTGTGAAGCATAGCCTTTGTTGTCACTACTGATTAAATGATTGGTGTTGTTCATACTGGTACAATGTACAGCAAACCAACTGAAATATAATAATAATATAGGTAAACAAAGATCAGAGTTCATTGCTGCATACAGTTATCTAGTTTGTCTGGATGCTGATCTACCTTCCATGATACAGTATAGCCTATCTATAACAGGTACCAGAGGGGGGAAAATTATACTGCCCTTAACAGACAGGTGGCCTTAGAGGTTTATTGTTTGGTAGTGAAATCAAATTCAATGATTCAATTCAAGGTACATGTATAATGTATTGTAATTTCATGTTCAAAATGGTTGGGTTTGCATGTAAATATTGTTTTTTGAGGTAATAAAGGTTAAGACACTTCATGTCTAATAGGGTCTGTAAGTCTCGTCATGTGACTCACGAGAATCCACGATAAACAGGCAATTCGAAAACGCTTCCCACCAAAACATGACGTCTGAGTATTGTGACGTTAACAATTTTGTTTGAAACGTCATATATCCTTGTTTAAAATGTAACTTCCGGGTACAATTTTTGATCCCGGAAGTCCCAAAATCATACGAGACTTACAGGCCCTATTACTCATCATCATAGATTTAAGGAAATGTTTGACAATCAAAGATAACTGAAAAGTAAATCTCCCTTTCTTTCCTCAGTCATTGTTTTCCTGTTTCCCTTTATAATGAGCATAAAAAACAATTCAGACCTGACAGGAGTGTCCACCGCTTGAGTTTTACGGTAACTGTCATTATTCAAAGATTCTTCCATGTACTGATAATCAGATCTTAACTGAGACTTTAACTTAAAAGTAAGTCTATCAAGAAGAAAATGCAAGTTTTTGCCTGAATGCTGACCTATCATCAGAGATGCATGCATAAAAGAGATATGAACTTGGATATTAAATTGAATTTGAATACGAGTCAATCAAGTGGAAAATATAAGTCAATGAGACTTAATTTTCTCCGAGGCTGTCACTCAATTTTAAATGCACTTGGGTGCAAAATTTGTTGACCATACCTTGTATTGTTACTGACATATACACCTAAATGTAGACTCTAATATTGACATGTACACAAAAGCCAGAGGTATTCCAACAGCCATCCAGAACTCATGAAGAAGATCTAAAAGCCATTGCTAAGACAGTTAAAGCTTTTTTTAAGTAATACTGAAGCTAGGGGCAATTCATTTTTTGAAATGTTTCTGACTGGTTTATATATAAGAATTTTTTTTTTTTACTTTTATATTGTTTATAGAAATTATGCAAATGAAGAGAACTGTTTGAGTTTTTTGGATACATTGTCCCCCTAAAATATCAAGTCAAACGATCTTAATATTGATTGATATTGAAATAAAGGGCTACGCAGAGCGCAGCATGATACGACCGCAGCATGTTGACCACTGAAATTCGAACAAGTGTAATTTAAAAGTGAATGTGGACACAGTTAAGAGCTTGACACAGTAACTTGATGGACACACTAAGTAGGTAGACATAGTAATTGTTGGACACAAACTAGAACAAAAAAATTCGTCAAAATCAAATTAAAAAGAAAGATTTTACATATTTTGAAAATTGCAATTTCGGCCCTTTTGACCCCTTATAGATCGGAAACCATAAAAGATACAAAAAATCTGTTGGAAAAATACTGAAAGCTTACAAAAAGAGGAATCTTTAGAAAAATAAACTGTGGACACAGGATTTGTCTCGCCCGCCCCTTGCATCGCTTTATTTTGCACATTAATCTACTGTTGCAGTTATAAAAATAAAATATAATTCTTCAACTTAGTTTACTTAGTGNATTCCATCAAAATCCAATGAAAAATAAAAATTTAGGTAATATGCATATTTGCAATTTTGGCCCCGTTTGGCCCCTTATATCTAAAAAACAAAACAAATTATCAAAAATCTAATAAAAGCGCACATATTAATTTTTCATAAGGAATCCATTGAAAAAAACTGCATCAAAATCCGACAAGAAATAAAAAAATAAAATTTTTGAGATTCCCCCCTTTTGGGCCCCATTTATCTCATGAACGGTACATGCGACATGAAATCCGTTGACATACTACTGATTGGAAATTTTCTCAGGAGCACACTGAAAGAAACCCCATCAAAATCTGATAAATAATAAAAATTCTACAGCCAAATACAAGAAAACACCAGATTTTCCCCTTTTTGGCCCCTTTTTCAAAACGGGAGGGGCCACGATGACCAAAACCACTCCAA
>MJUU01016194.1:40872-63910 GCA_002080025.1 Modiolus philippinarum | reverse complement strand
CGTTCTGATAACTACTTCCGATCTGCTGATATAAAAAGTCTGTTAAAGTTGCGACAAGGCCATATTTTTGGTTTTTTTTTAATTCCAAGTAATTTTTAATGAATTGAAAATTAAACATAATCAAAACATCCATATGCATGGTAATTTGGTGGATAGTAAATCAAAATTGTTATGCATACATATACTCATATTTTCGGCTGAAAGAATATATAAATGAGAATGTCGGAAAAACAAAGATACACATGTATGTGTTTTCCATTTTTTGATGACCGAGACCATGAGGAGATAAAGCCGTTTGTTTGTTAGAGTGTTTTAGTGTTTGTTCCATATTTACCAAAAGCATACATCTGTACGCTCAATTTAACGTCTTTTGGACAATGTTTCAATCTCATAGCATCGACGTCATACTCGACGTCGTAGAAAATTACTTATTTTCCAACTTGTTTCCTTTATTCGACAGCTTACAGCAGTGAAACAAACCAGGTTACCCCCATTTTTTAAAATCTTTTCTGAAAGCTCTGAATTTAAACATTAACATATCAATTTTTTTTAAAAAGTTTATGGTTAGGGGAAAAATTCCAAGTCATTTTAGTGCAAATATTAGCGTAAAATTGGCATTTTCCCTATATATTGTATGTTAATTTCCGTACCTTACTTTGAATACAAATTGTGAAACTAGAGGCTCAGAGACTGAGCCTGTATCGCTCACCTGACAAAATGCTTCTATGCCATGCATGACCAAAAATATCTTTATTATCCATGGGGTCTAATATTTACCTAAGTTCTCCATTAGCACCCGTGTTTTTGTCTTATCCTATTTGCAAAGGAACTTCCATACATTTATTTAAATTTGCCTGAATAGTTTCAGAGAAGATGATGAAAAGGATGGCTTTCTCATATTGGGCTCCAATGTTAAACTATATGTTCTGCAGTGGTGGCCATGTTTTTTACTGGATCAAAATGAAATGAGTATTTTTGTAAAGTACTTTCCGAACATCATTCCTCTAAAGTTTGGTTGAATTTGTTTCAGAGGTTTCATAGGGGAAGATAAAAATGTGATTTTCCCATAGAGTCCAATGTAAAACTATGTTCCATGCTGGCGGCCATGTTTTCGATCGGATTGTAATGAAATGAGCAATCTTTGTACAAGACTTTCAATACATCACTCATGTAAAGTTTGGTTGAATTTGCTACAGTGGTTTCAGAAGAGAAGATGAAAATGTGATTTTTCCCATAGGGTCCAATGTTAAACTAAATTCCGCGCTGGTAGCCATGTTTTTTATCGGATCGGAACGAAATGAGTATTCTTTGTCAAGGACCTTTAGTACATTATTCCTGTAAAGTTTGGTTGAATTTGCTTCAGTGGTTTCAGAGGAGAAGATGAAAATGTGACTTTTCCCATAGGGTCCAATGTTAAACTAAGTTCCGCGCTGGTAGCCATGTTTTTTATCGGATCGGAACGAAATGAGTACTCTTTGTCAAGGACCTTTAGTACATCATTCCTGTAAAGTTTGGTTGAATTTGCTTCAGTGGTTTCAGAGGAGAAGATGAAAATGTGACTTTTCCCAAAGGGTCCAATGTTAAATTAAGTTCCGCGCTGGTAGCCATGTTTTTTATCGGATCGGAACGAAATGAGTATTCTTTGTCAAGGACCTTTAGTACATCATTCCTGTAAAGTTTGGTTGAATTTGCTTCATTTTTTTCAGAGGAGAAGATGAAAATGTGAAAAGTTAACAGACGACGGACGGATGGACGACAGACGCCAAGTGATGGCAATAGCTCACACTGACCCTTCGGGTCAGGTGAGCTAAAAACGAGATTGGTTACCCCAATTTTATATTTGGTATTTCGAATCTACCTAACAATAGAAACATCATATAAAAAATTTCAAAAATTCATGGTTTCAGTCATTTACTTCGACTTGACCTTAAATTATATACTCACTATAACAATGCCTTCCACTAATGCATCAAATGTTTCTTTTACAAATCCAAGGGAGGTAATATCGTACAGTAAATATTGATGAAAGCCTCCAGGTGCAGAATGTGTATGTGTTCCACTAATACATACGTTCCTCTCATTATAAAGATTGCCATACTTCTCCTTTAGTCGCTTTATTATCTGTAATCATGAATACATGTTGTCTAACGTAGGAATAAAAATTGAAGTCTGCCATCTACCTGTTTAATTTCATTATGTATATATATATATATCCTACCTCTAGTAAATTCCTGAAACGCTGATTAACCAAAAGACATCACATGCTGAATGCATATATTCCATATGGGGTGACTAAAAAATATGCAGTCAGTGGCAGCCATTACATGACGTCATCATGTAAACATTGATACATTTGTTGCTGTTTTTCACAAGTTTTTAAATGTTTAATGGACTATGGGTAGGATATAAAAATTACGCAGTATGTTAGTCACCACTCTCGTCCAATATAAAATTTACTGACTGTGGATAAACCATATTAGGTAACTAACAAACTGTGTAATATATATGTATATCTCATGGCACAGAATCAAGGCATAGATATAGGAACACTAAAATGGATCGTTTTCCACTGAAATGTATTTTGTGATTATAAAACTAGAAAAACTATGAGCGAAGCTCAAAAATACATATCCAGCATGATTATAAAACTAGAAAAACTGTGAGCGAAGCTCAAAAATACATATCCAGCACTCCCCNGACGTAAACTTGAATGTAAGTCGTTCAAGCGGAAAATATAGGTAAGAGAGACCCAATTTTCTTGGAGGCTGTGAGATAGCCCAAGATGCACCTGCATACAAAGTTTGATGACCCTACCATGCATAGTTGCAAAGATATATGCCCAAATGCGGACGCGGACGTAGACGTAGACGTGGACGAGGACGCCGGAGGTACTCCAATAGTCCCCCTAAACTTCGTTGAGGCGAACTAAAAACTGTGAGCGAAGCTCAAAAATACATATCCAGCACTCCCCAGTTTGATTCCAGAAGTGAAAAAAACAATCATCAAGAAAAAAATCAAGTCAAATCAGATTTTTAAATAGCTGGTGCACAATGGCAATATGCACTGAAAATTCTGTCAAAGTTTCATTTAATTTCACCATTTGGTCAAGGAGGAGTTATTGCCACAAAGTATGTACCCTATGTGAGACGGAATAACGAACAGCCAAACGGACACCATTATCACTATATACCACGCGCTTAAGCAGGGGTATAAAAATATACAATTTTTCTGGTGAAAAATGAAAATAATTTTTTAAGTTATTTTGGTTAATCTTCCTCATAAATGTTCTTTAATTTCATTTTAGCATCTCTACAACAAAAACTGACTATCTGACTATTTTTCTGTTAAATAAAATTAGTTGCATATGTTTCATGTGTTTTGATTAAAGTTAAAAACATTTGATGCATACCTCCAATTTGAGCCCTTGTGACTGCATGCAAGAGTCTGTACTAACAAAAACAATACGAGTAGAGTTCTTTGAATCAGCTATGATGTATGCCCTGCTGTATTGTCTTAGGTGGATTCCACGTGAGGTTTGAGCTGGATTGGCATAACCCATCTGTAGATAAAAACATAGGTAATCAAGGCTTACAGAGTTTGCCTCGTTATGGCACATTGTCACAATAACAAAATTTTGACTGGATATTGATCTACCATCAGAGTTGCATGCATAAGCAAGGTTACATGATCCTACCATGTATAGTGACTGAAATCTGAACTTGTCCAAAAACTTGAATGTAAATCAATCGAGCAGAAAATATAGGTCAAAGTGACCTAATTTTGCCTTGATGCAGATGTATCATCAGAGATGGCATGCATATGCAAGCTTACATGATCCTAACATGTATAGTGACTGATATCTGAACTTGTCCGAAAACTTGAATGTAAAACAATCAAATGTAAAATATAGGTCAAAGTTTACCTAATTTTGCCAGGCAACCTGGATACTAACCTACCATTACAGTTGCATGCATATGCAAGATTACATGATTCTGCCATGTATAGTGACTGAGATCTGAACTTGTCCGAAAACTTAAATGTAAATCAATCAGAGAGACCATATTTTTNAAAATTATGGTAATGCATGGCATGAAGCGGCAAAAAATTAGCTTTCCATTGGTGTATGCCATGCCATCCTTTAAGATTTACTCAATAAGATATTTGGAGATAAGTCGCGGCAAATTTCGTTGTGGCTACTTTAATCTACCATTACAGTTGCATGCATATGCAAGATTACATGATTCTGCCATGTATAGTGACTGAGATCTGAACTTGTCCGAAAACTTAAATGTAAATCAATCAGAGAGACCATATTTTTTTGGAGGCTATCAGTCAATCCAAGATGCACCTGCATGCAAAGTTTGGTAACCCTACCATGCATAGTTGTGTAGATATATGCCCAAATGCACACATGGATGTAGACGCAGACATAGATGTAGATGCGGATGCCGGGGTTACTCCAATAGTCCACCTCAACTTCTTTGAGGTGAACTAAAATATCCTTAGCTATGAAAACACCCAGGCAAATCATTTTTTATGTCATTAATAGTTGCAATCATGGATGATTATACATTTTCAGCCCTGTCAAAAAATGTTTTTTTCATTAATCCAACAATATTTGTTATATAGGGTTCCTACATAATACAGAACTTTCAAGATAGGAGCTCTTTGATGACGTAAACAGGAGAAAAAACTAGTACCAGACTGCATTCCTGTCAGGTTAACGGATTCGTTCCTTATGGGGAATACCCTCCGTCCAAGTACTTTGAATATATAATTCGTAAAGGTTCCATGGAACCTAATGTCTCGCCCACTCACTACATTGTCATTATAATTTGGCCTATTTTCAGATATTAGGTTGCTACGTAGAATTTCAAGAAACAAGAGCTGTCGCCGAATGGCAGCTAGTTATACCACCGCTAAGTGAACACTGATTCAACATGAGATTGCATGCGTTGTCGTGCTAGGTATACCCCCACTTGTATTGTTTTGAACATTAAAAAACGAAAAAATGGCTAAGTCCCACCGAACAGGAAGTTGACATCATAAGGCCACCAAAATGGGAGACAATGCATTCCCCCTATATATAAAGTCAAATACCACATTTGAAATAAATCGGCCAAGCAGTAGCTGAGAAAAGTGTGGCGAAAATTTTCACTATGTTCAATAAAGGGAACAATGGCTAAGTCCCGCCAAACAGGTAGTTGATATCATAAGGCGACCAAAATAGGAGACAATACATTCCCCCTATATATAAAGTCAAATACCAAATTTGAAATAAATTGGCCCAGCAGTAGCTGAGAAAAGTGCGACGAAAATTTTCACTATATCCAATAAAGGGAAAAATGGCTAAGTCCTGCCAAACAGGTAAATGATATCATAAGGCGACCAAAATGGCAGACGACACATTCCCCCTATATATAAAGTCAAATACCAAATTTGAAATAAATTTGCCAAGCAGTGGCTGAGAAAAGTGCGTCGAAAATTTTCACTACATTCAATAAAGGGAAAAATGGCTTACAGGAAGTTGATATCATAAGGCAATCAAAATGGCAGAGGACCCATTCCCACTATATATAAAGTCAAATACCAAATTTGAAATAAATCAACCCAGCAGTAGCTGGGAAAAGTGCAACGAAAATTTTCACTATGTTCAATAAAGGGAAAAATGGCTATAGTCTTGCCAAACAGGAAAATGGTAGACGACACATTCCCCCTAAATATAAAGTCAAATATCAAATTTTAAATAAATCCGACCAACAGTAGCTGAGAAAAGTGTGATAAACTTTGGACAGAAGGACGGACGGACAAGGGTATTCCAATATACCACCCACTCACGAGTGGGGGTATATTATGGTCAGTGCAAAATTAAGTATGTGTGGACACAATATAGGTGTTGACAGAGTACAAGTGTGGACACAATACAAGCATTAACACAGTTGCAGGAAAAATCAAGATGCAAATAAGCGAAACAAAAACAACAAAGTCAGTAAACAGGAAGTGATGATTCGATATGACCTAAAACAGGAGGCACAGTAAAGGACCCAATACTGAAGCACCCTGCAAAATATCAAGTGACTGTCATGCATGGTTGCTGAGAAAAATGAGACAAAAAAAGTCACAATTTTGAAAATGAAAGTAAAAAGGCACAAAGTCAGTAAACAGGAAGAGGCGATTCTATACGGCCAAAAAAGGGAGGCGCAGCATAGGTCCCCATACTGAAGCACCACACCATATATCATAATATCAAGTGACTGTCATGCATGGTTGCTTAGAAAAATGCAACAAAAAAGTCACAATTTTGAAAAAGCAAGTAATAAACGCACAAAGTCGGTAAACAGGAAGTAGTGATTCAATATGGCCGAAAAGGGGAGGCGCAGTATGGGACCCTATACTGAAGCACAAAACAAATATTAAGTGGCTGATATGCGTGGTTGCTGAGAAAAATGCGACAAAAAAAGTCACAATTTTGAAAATGAAAGTAAAAAGGCACAAAGTCGGTAAACAGCAAGTGGTGATTCGAAATGGCCGAAAAGGGGAGGCGCAGCATAGGACCCCATACTGAAGCACCATACCAAATATCAAGTGGCTGTCATGCATGGTTGCTGAGAAAAATGCGACGAAAAAGTAACAATTTTGAAAAAGCACTAAAAACGCACAAAGTCGGTAAACAGGAAGTAGTGGTTCAATATGGCCGAAAAAGGGAAGCGCAATATGAGACCCCATACTGAAGCACCATACCAAATATCAAGTGGCTGTCATGCATGGTTGCTGAGAAAAATGTGACGAAATATGTGTGACAGACGGACAGATGGAAGGACAGACGGAATGACAGACGGACGGACAGAAATAAAACAGTATACCCCCTCCTTTGGAGTGGGGGTATAATAAGTTGTCTTAGAGACTTTCATACCAAAATTGGTATCAGATAATTTTGTACAATGACTGTTTTCAATGAAATGTTTGCAAAAAATGTTTGGTTGCTAAGTAGAATTCCAAAAAATAACTGGTCTTTTAAAGTTTCATGAAATTTTGCACGACTGGAATCCAGGATTTTGGAAATTTCACTATAGAAAATAATTATTCATACTCTAAGGAACTGAAAAAGATATGGTTGCTAGGTAGGATTCCAAAAAATAACAGGTCTTTGAGAGTTTCAGAAAAAGTACCAAAATAAGAATCAAAGATTTTTGCAATTTGACTTTTGAAAATGATCATTAAACTGAAAGAAACTGAAAAAGTTATGGTTGCTAGGTATGATTCTAAAAATAGCAGGTCTTTGAGAGTTGCAGAAAATTTATCAAAATGAGAATCAAAGATTTTTGCAATTTGACTTTTGAAAATGATCCTTATAACTGTAAGGAATTGAAAAAGATATAGTTGCTAGGTAGAATTCCAAAAAATAACAGGTCTTTGAGAGTTCCAGGAATATAAACCAAATTGGAATCAAAAACTTCTGCAATTTCATTATTAATAAACAGCTGCGCCAAGTCGCATGATACGCCCGTCGTCACTTATGTATTTTAGGTAAGGGACTCTCATTTTAGAATGCACCTTTAACTGGCTATTAAGCTTGATATCTCTACATAGTTTGAAGAAAGATTGTCAACTAAAGCCAATATGTTTAAAATTGCCTTAAAATTGACAAATAAAGTCCCATANGCCTGTATCGCTCACCTGGGTCATGGCTGACACAATAAGTCAAAATAATCACAATGTTTAAGGTTCTCATTTTCAAATTTGTTTATTAATGTTTAAGGGTCTCATTTTGAAGTTTGCTGATGTTTTATGATCCAAAACTAAAACTATGTTCCCCACTGGCAGCTATTTTTGATGGGGCGTACACCAATTGTCACCTTTCTTGAAGAAGACCATGTAAGGATCATTGTGCCTCACTTTGGTTCCAGTTGGCATAGTATTTTCAGAGGAGATCTTTAAATGATTTCCCATGGGGTCCAAGGTTAAACAATGTTCCCTGCTGACTGCCATCTTGGATGCTATGCGGACATCCAGACGCATTTTATGAAGGGGACCGTGTAAGGACCATTGTGACAAAGTATGATTCCAATTGGCCATGTACTTTCAGAGGAGAAGATCTTTGAATATGTTTCCCTATAGGGTCCAATGTTAAAAACATGTTCCCTCCTGGCGGCCATCTAGGATATATGATGTGGACTTGCTGAACACATTTTTAAAAGGGGCCACCTATGGACCATTGTCACTAAGTTTGGTTCCAATTAGCCAAGTATTTTCAGAGGAGAAGATTTTTGCAATCTTGTCCAATTTTGTACAAAGTTCCCCGCTGGCTGCCATCTTGGATGACGTGCAGACTTGCCAGACAAAATTTTCAATGGGGACCACCGAAGGACTATTGTGACAAAGTTTGGTTCTAATTGGTGCAGTAGTTTCAGAGATCTTTAAATGCTTTCCCATAGGGTCCAATGTTAAACTGCGTTCCCTGCTGGCGGCCATCTAGGATATGATACAGACTTGCCAGACATTTTTTTTTAATGGGGCCACCTAAGGACCATTATTCCCAAGTTTGGTTCCAAATGGCCCAGTGGTTTCAAAGAAGAAGATGTTTGAATGAAAAATTTACAATGGACAGACAATTGATGGCAAGAAGATCATCATGGCATAGCCATGCACATCAGCTATAAAAATATTCAGGCATGGAAGCCTAGATGCAATTTTTTCATGACTATCGCAATGTGGGCAAACAGATGTAATATACAATTTTATATACAATTATTATTAAATTGTGAAATAAGTATAGTTTATGAAAGTATTTTTGCAAAAAAATGTAAAAATTTGTACAAAAACACTTTTTTGCTCTTGATTATGTAACAAATAATAATTTCTAATAAAGTGATAGCAGGAAATTTCTCTAAAACTTAAAAGAGAAAAGTAAACCAAAGAAGATTTGAAAGCAGAATTTAAAGGGAAATAACCCATAACCATATGGCATTGAAAATTTTTTTTTGGGGGGGGGGGTGAAAAAAGTCAATAACTACAACACAGGCAGTTGGATTTTCTTCAAAATTTCAGATTATGTAGATCTTGATATGCTGAACATTTTTCAAATTTACACTTCACCTCTATCTGTTACAGTTTTTGAAATAAAAAATAAAAAATGCATAAATTTTCAAAATTTTACGGAAAAAGGGCTATAACTCTTAAGACGGTTTTTCCGATTGTCTTCAAAATTGCAGGGCAGATAGATCTCATCATTCTGAACAATTCTACTCCATGTCAGATTTTTGATATCTGCAATGGTTTTGAAGTTATTTGCCAAAAACAGCAATTTACCCCTATGTTCTATTTTTAGTAACAGCAGCCATGTTGTTTGGTCCTCGGACTAACCGAACATATATTTTAAACTACATGCCCTGGTGATGACCCAGGCCAAGTTTGGATTAAATTGGCCCAGTGGTTTCAGAGGAGAAGATTTTTGAAGAAAAGTTTACGACGGACGGACGGACGGACGACGGACGCCAAGTGATGGCAAAAGGTCACCCTGGCATAGCCAGGTGAGCTAAAAAAGCATTGTTGCTAAGATGAATTTCTAAAAATAGTTTGCTTGGAGAGTTTCAGGAAATTTACCGAATTTGGAACTATTTTATTTAATTCTTTAGTGTTCAAAATTATGCTTGATACTAAAACATTGTTAATATTTGTAATTGAATGCAAAAATTTCAAAAATTATTGGTCTTGGACATTTTCTGGAAATTTACCAAAGTTGGATACAGAATCAAAGTTCCAACAGACTGTTAGACATCTTCTCATTTTATGCAGAAATGTCAATTTTAATGTAAAACATTCTATTAAGATTCAAAGACTCTATTCTACTTCTTAACAACATTGAATTTTTTTAGAAAAAACTTAAGTCCAAATTTTGAAAGAAAAGACCCCCCCCCCCAAAAAAAAAAAAAAAAATTCAATTTTTTTCAGTTTTGAGGTATTTTTCTGACCATCATCTAAATTTTGACCACTTTTTTTGAAATTCAGATAAGATTTAATAACTTCATTTGACTTCTAAAAATATTTAACCACAGGGTCAAAATACATTTTTTTCACAAAAAAATTGATTGGTGTTCCATGGAACCCTTGTGTCGCCTGCACTACAGAAGAGCCATTTTTTGGCCAAGTGAACCTTAAAATCTGTAAAATATCAGGTGCACAATTAAATCAAGTGATCTACAAATTCTGAAAGGTTGGTTGGAAAATGACTTCTAGATTAGAAAAAAGTACCACATTAACAAACTAAATTAACAAATGAGCTATTTTTGCTCAGTGAACCTCTAAAATCTATCAAATCAAAATTTTACGTAGCAGATGCACAACAAGATCAGGTGAACAACATATCCTGCAAGACTGGTTGGAATCTGACTTATACCTATGATGGAGTTGAGGATTAACTAACCAGAATAACAAACGAGCAACTTTGGCTCTGTGAACCTCTAAAATATGTAAAATAAAAATTCTAAGTATCAGGTGCGCAACTACACCAAGTGAAAAACATATCCTGAAAGTTTTGTTGGAATTGGACAAGCAGTTTTGAAGGAGTTGTGGAATGGAACCAAAACCGACAGACCCACAAATGAGCAATTTTGGCTCCATGAACCTCTAAAATCTGCAAAATCAAAATTCTAAGCATCAGATGCACATCTACACCAGGTGCACAACATATCCTGAAAGTTTGGTTGGAATTGGACCTGCAGTTTTGAAGGAGTTGCAGATTCAAAATCGACAGACTCACAAATGAGCAATTTTGGCTCCACGAATCTCTAAAATCTGTAAATTCAAATTTCGAAGTACATTTGTATCAGGTGCACAACTACATCAAGTGAACAAAATATCCTGAAAGTTTGGTTGGAATCGGATTTGTAGCTTTGAAAGAGTTGGGGATTCAAAAACCGACAGACGACGCAGGACGACGACGAAGTAAGACGACTGATAGTAATCCCTATGTGTCGACTCTGCTTACAGCAGGCGACACACAAAACTAAGTCCAAATACTGAAAAACTAAACAAAAATTTTCCAAATTTTTCAGCTAGAGGTTATTTTCTCAGTGTTCTCCCCAGGCCCTTTTAGCATTGGGGTACCCCTCTGCTATAATTCTTTACCCCCATGCTTTCATCATTACCCCTAGGTTATAATTTTTACCCCAATGCTTTTGCAGGGATATATTCTACTTCATGCTGTATTTCTTGTTCAGGAACACATGCTGAATAAACAGTAAAGAGACAGTTTAAGAATAATGCTTTTGTATTGTATGTAAAATTTTATTATAACTATCATTAATAAGTCACTAAAAACCGTCATAAATGACAAAAGTATTACTATGAAGCGTCGCCTCACGTCAAGCTAAAAATTTACCCCTACCCTATTGAAAAATCCAAGGGAGAACACTGTTTCTGCCCATTTTCTTGCTTCTGTCCAAATTTCAAATGATTCCATAATGATTTGATGAAGATATTGATGTTTAGAAAACATTAACCACATGATAAAAATAATGTTGATGACGACGACAGAATTTTGGATTGCTATGTCTAGCTTTCGCTACTTTTGTCGCAGGTGAGACAAAAATGAGAATCATATCGGTTAACCGAAAGTTCCGCATTCAATTTAATCTTGACTTTTTCCTTATCTTCTATGAATCAGTGGCAAGATGTCAATTAAGAATTGCTGAAGCTAATACAATATTGCAAAAAAAAAAACTAAAGCTTTTGCCGAATGGCAACCAATTATGCCCCTGCTAATTGAACCCTGAATCAATATGGCAAGTGCATATTTAATTGTGCGTTAACACAATTCAGGTGTTGACACAGTACAAGTATGGACACAATGATATGCCTTCTCTTTTTCCAAAATATATAAAAGAAAAGTTCTGAGCCCAAAAATCAATTCTATGGGTGCTAGGCAATCTTCTTGTAAAGTTTCATCCATTTTGAGGAACTTTGAATTTTCCCGCCTTTTTCCAGTTTCCATGGCAACGGCAGCCATTTTGAAAATTCTGAGACCCAAAATCATTTCTATGGGTGCTAGACATTCTTTTTGTAAAGTTTCATCAAATTTGAGGCACTTTGAAATTTCCCCGCCTTTTTTCAGTTTCCATGGCAACCGTGGCCATTTTGAATATTCCAAAAGATATGTGTGTGCACATCTACTTATTGTAAGTTAGATTCCTTTGAAGTAGTTGGAATTTGTTTGCAAACTTTCTCAAAAACATGAATAGGTGTGTTTTGCATTCGTACGGACGGACGGATGGATGGACGGACGAACGGATGGACGGACAAACGGACGGACAAACGGACAGACGACGGACAAGGGTAAAACAATATGCCCCTCCACTTTTCGTCGCAGGGGTATAATAATACCTGCCTTAAGTGAAAAGTTGTTGCCTTGAAAATAAAGGTAGTTGTTTTAAACAGGAATTGAAAAATTCTGAAAGTATATGTTGTACTGGACTTATGCATTGAATTTATATGTACAAGCATGACTAGGTATAGTATGAATACATTATCTAGTTATTATTTATTGGTTTTAAGTTTTACAGTCGTAAGATAACAGATGTATACACGTCAGACAAGAATAAGCTAAAATGATCCAGACTATGGCAGGCTGTTTTTATATTTATTCCACTTTCAAGATATCTTGTTAAGTTTAATAAGATATCTTATAAACTAATTGAGATATCTTAATTATTAAATAAGATATCTGATATATTAAATATGATATCTCATTAAACTGTTATTAATGATATCTTATTAACTAAATAAGATATTAACTAATTTAGATATCTTTTATAGACTTTCTTATAAAGATATCTTAGAAACTAATAGAGATATCTTATAAATTAAATAAGATATATGATATATTAAATAAGATATCTAATATACTTAATAAGATATCTTATTAACTTCAATTCAAATAAGATATCTTATAAACTAATAAAGATATCTTATATATTAAATAAGATATCTTGAAATTGAATAAATAAGATATCTTATAAACTAATAAAGATATCGTATATATTAAATAAGAAATGTTGAAATTGAATAAATATCTCATAAACTAATAAAGATGTCTTATATAGTTTATAAGATATCTAATAAACGAATTGAGATATCTTATTTACTAAATATATATATAAGATATCTTTCAAACTGGTAATAAAGATATCTTATTAAATATGTAAGATATCTCATTTTATAATTAAGATATCTTATTTAATTAAAAAGATATCTTATAAACTAAATAAGATATCTTATAAAATAATTAAGATATCTTTTAAATAATTTCTCTTAAAGATATCTTAGAAACTAATAGAGATATCTTATAAATTAAATAAGATATCTGATATATTAAATAAGATATCTTATATACTTAATAAGATATCTTGTTAACTTCAATTTAAATAAGATATCTTATAAACTAATAAAGATATCTTTTATATCATATAAGATATCTTGAAATTGAAAAAATATAAAAATGGCATGCCATATACTGATGAGTTCCTGCAAGTTTGTAAGAAAAGCATTAAGCAGCTAGGAGGAAATAAAGATAACGGATGAAAGACTCCAATAAGCTATGTGTATGTGTTCAAATTCCAACACGTTCATGTCATGAGATGGTAGAAATTTTGACAGAAAAAAATGAATGTTTGGTGCACATCTGCACTGGAGAATTTCTGCAAATTAAGTTGATAAGGAACAAGTGATTAATGGAAGTTGCAGCATACTCTTTAAGATTCCAATAACATAATATGAACAAATCCAATGATAAACCAGATAAATCTAAAAAAAACAAGAGCTGTTGTCAAAATGACAGCCAGTTATACCCCTGATCATTGAACTCTGAATCAAAATGGTACATGCAAATTTAAATGTGTTTGGACAAAATACATGTACAGGTGTGGACACAATACAACCATTGACAAAGTTGCAAAGAAAAATGAGATGAAAATGTGTGTGAAGGATGGACAAAAAGAGAGAAAGGCAATAATTAGGTAAACAGGAAGTAGTTAATCAATATGGAGGAAAGGAGAGACTCAGTAAAGCAACACATAGTGAAGATCACACAGTGGGCACACAGGTTAGTCGACATATAAGCGAAGGTTGATGCATCATTAAACCTGGTTTAACCCACCATTTTATTTATAAAATGCCTGTTCCAAGTAGGGAATATGACGGCTTGCCAATAATGTTCTGTGTTGGGTTGTTTCCCTGATTTTGTTGTATTTTATACGGATTTTCCTTACTGGTCTCTCCCTTTGATCTATTCAGACTTTTGTTGTCACTTTTATCAATGCCAAATATCAAGTGGCTGTCATCTGCAGTTCCTGAAAAAATTGTGACAAAAATGTCCAATTTGGGAAAAGACAAGTAAAAACCCACAAAGTTGGCAAACAAGAAGTGATTTCATATTTCCCAAAAGGGGAGGACCATTTTTTGACCTCATCCTGAAGCACCATACCAAATACCAAGCGGACGTCATGTGAAGTGTGACCAAAAAAGTCCAATTTAGAAAATGAAAAGTAAAAAATGCACAAAGTCAGCAAACAGGAAGTGGAGCTTCAATATGGCCTAAAAGGAGAGGCACAGTATTGGAACACATATACTGAAGCACCATATTAAATATCAAGTGGCAGTGATGTGTTTACTTGTCATGTAACCCTAACAAATCATGAATTACATGATCGTGAAGCCAAAATTAAGGCAAAAACACGATTTTGAGAAAATGAATACCATTATATCTTACAGGTGACTTTACAACCCTTTCTGAACCCCACTTGTGACAAGTTTTATAACACCTATTGTACTAATTAACGGATTTGTTTAAATAAACATTGGCGAGGTTGCCTGCCAATTAACTCATCAATAACTTACCTGTGTGACGTTTACGTTCCACTGACCTAATTATAATTAAGCTATTAACATGATTAATATCTAATTATTTCCAACAAATATGCCTTGATAATTAAGAGCAACATACTCACAAAGCAAAAAAGTCTTGTTTTATTATTTGTTTGTTGTTTTTTTAATACCGTATTGTTGATGGGTTATTTCCCTTTAAATTCTGTTTTCAAATTTCCTACAATTTACTTTTCTCTTTTAAGCTTTAGTGAAATTCCATAATATCATTTTATTACAAACATTAATTTATTTCAAAATCAAGAGCAAAAACGGTGTTTTGATATAAGTTTTAATCATTTTTTCCAAAAATATTACCTTAATCTTTACCAATTTTGCATTACAATGATTTCACAATATAGATGTATGTTCTATTCTAATGAAACCTTAAATGTATTGAGTTTTTGTTTGAATTGTATGATTGAATTTCTTCTATGTCATTTTCAGAAAGTGTCTAAAATTATGTCAGACATAGCTCGATGACCAAAGAGTGCCACCTATACATATCATTTTCAAAACATCCTTGTTTCGCAGTTTACCATTAAATGATAATTTGTTGTTATGTTACAGTACAGAGGTTGCAGAAGGATTGATATTGATAGGTGGTGACACCAAACATAAAGTCTAAATCAAGGATATGTGTGAATTGTCTTACTTGCATTTTCACTGAAGACAGTGTGCTGTGAAAACTTTATCAATCTACATATCTAGTAGGCATAATTGTCGAAATGATCATTGGAAGAACTCCTGGTTATTTTGTTGTTGAATTGTCCAAATCGTCATTTGCAGAACTCCAGTTAACTGCAACTTTGTTATTTCATTGTTGAATCGTTAAAATATTGATTACAGTTGTTGATTCATTCAAAGCCTGGACACCTGAAACTTTACATTCATAACATTTACATAAATATCAAAAAAATAAATTGTAAATGCCACTTACTTCAGCTGACACACAATTTAGATGTCTACATTTCTATAGGATAGTATAGATATCCATCACAAGACATGAAATACACATATCAAAAGAGAACAAACAATGCTAAATCAAACACAGGAAGTGTTTCTCTGGCAGCAAGTGTTGTGACCCATTTAAACATGAACAGCAATAAGGAAAACCAATATAAACTAGAAAATCTGTGAGCAAAGCTCACTAATAAATACCCCCCGCATCCCCATTTGATTCCAGAAATTAAACATAGGTAATCAACGATTACAAAGTTCGCCTGGTTATGGCACATTGTCAGAGATGCATGCACATGCAAGTTTTAACCTGGATATGGGATGTTGTCTCCTTGACCTTTACCCCATTTCCTTTCTTTTTCATGATCTTTACATGTACGAGGGTTGTCCCTAAAGTTTTAGGACAGTCTCCGTAAAAATGGATAGATATGTCAAAATATAATGAAACAAGACTAAAAATACTTAACATGATCTAATGAGTCAATCTACAAAATTTCATCAGATTATAAGGTTTTTCAATCACATTTCCATCATTTTAAAATACTATAACAACTTTCAAGCGGAGCTTCGACACACGTAAAAATGACGTCAATGTTAATTTTCTCGTTATAGTCTCCCTTCAACTCAACACATTTTTTGCATCTTTTTAACCAGTTATCAAATATTTTCTCAAATTGTTCACTATTCATACGTAAAATTATGTTCATCATTGCAAACCTAGGACGGTGGTAAGTCGTCAAACTTTTTCGCACGGAGAAATGATTTGATATATGGATATCCGGCAAAGTCCATTGGTGCTAGGTCTGGGCTATACGGAGGGTGTTTGAAACACTGAAATCAAAGTAAATCGATCTCAACTTTAATTTTGTGCGATTTATTCGCAGGGGCGTTGTCCTGGTGTAGGATAAAACTGTCCAAATTAGCAGTCAAATGTTGTCGTTTCTTTCTATAGGTATTTTTCCGATGTTCACACAAACTTTATAACTGCTCTCTGCTCCACATTTGCCAAAAACGTTTCATCTTTCAGAAATGCTGTTCCGGTCTTACGGTGTTCGAAGCCCGACATGTCTGCCATATCAAGACATAAATTTTTGAAATTTGGCAGGTGTAAAGTCATTACTTTTATCTACGCCATAGTATAATTATCGGGACATTTTTGCGGGATTTTTTTTTAGAAAACATGACAAATTTAAAAACGGCATTATGCGCGTTACAAGGTATTTTTGTTAAGCTCCGGGTCCCTTTCTCTGTTTCAAATATGAAGTCATTATTTCCATATCAAAAGAAAAATTACAGGGTAACATATATATAGTATGTAGATTTTTGTTGTAGATTGCAAATCCCAGAAAAAGATAGACATAAGACGTTGTTTTTGTTTTTATTAGTATTTGTCCTAAAACTTTTGGGACAACCCTCGTACAGTGACTGAGATCTGAACTCTTCAGTAAATTTGGATGTAAGTCAATCAAGCAGAAAATATAGGTCAAAATGACCCAATTTTGCCTGGATGCTGACCTTCTGTCAGAGATGCATGCATATGCAATGTTACATGATCCTAACATGTATAGTGACTGAGATCAGAATGCGGACCTAAACTTGAATGAAAGTCATTCCAGCAGAAAATATAAGTCAAAATGATCTAATTTTGCCAGGATGCTGACCTACCATCAGAGATGCATGCATATGCAAGGTTACATGATCCTAACATGTATAGTGACTGAGATCTGAACTAAGACATAAACTTGAATGCAAGTCGTTTAAGCGGAAAATATAGGTCAAAGTGACCAAATCTTGCCTGGATACTGACCTACCATCAGAGATGCATGCATATGCAAGGTTACATGAACCTACCATGTATAGTGACTGAGATCTGAACTCTGACGTAAACTTGAATGCAAGTCGTTTAAGCGGAAAATATAGGTCAAAGTGACCTAATTTTCCCTGAATGCAGACCTACCATCAGAGATGCATGCATATGCAAGGCTACATGATCCTACCATGTATAGTGACTGAGATCTGAACTCGGACATATACTTGAATGTTAGTTGTTCAAGCAGAAAATATAGGTCAAAGAGACCTAATTTTGACTGGATGCTGACCTACCATCAGAGATGCATGCATATACAGGTTATATGATCCTACCATGTATAGTAACTGAGATCTGAACTCGGACGTAAACTTGAATGTAAGTCATTCAAGCGGAAAATATAGGTCAAAGTGACCAAATCTTGCCTGGATACTGACCTACCATCAGAGATGCATGCATATGCAAGGTTACATGAACCTACCATGTATAGTGACTGAGATCTGAACTCTGACGTAAACTTGAATGTAAGTCGTACAAGCGGAAAATATAGGTCAAAGTGACCTAATTTTGCCTGGATGCTGACCTACCCTCAGAGATGCATGCATATGCAACGTTACATGATCCTAGCATGTATAGTGACTGAGATCTGAACTTGGACGAAAACTTGAATGCAAGTCATTCAAGCGGAAAATATAGGTCAAAGAGACCTAGTTTTCTTGGAGGCTGTGAGATAGCCCAAGATGCATCTGTATACAAAGTTTGATGATCCTACCCTTCATAGTTACCAAGATATATACTTAAATGNGGACACCGGGGGTACTCTAATAGTCCCCCTCAACTTCGTTGAGGCGAACTAAAAATCAATCAAATCAAATTCTGAAATAGGAGTTGCACATCTACATTATGTCATAAAGACTGTGTTAAAGTTTCATGAAAATCTATTCAGTGGTTCAGGAGGAGTAGCGGATAAGAGACAGGTACCTACTTGTAATGTAATGGATAAGTACATGCTTTGCTGTGGGAAACCCCAAAAAATCAATCAAATCAAATTCTGAAATAGGAGATGCACATCTACATTATGTCATTAAGACTGTGCTTAAGTTTCATTAATATCTATTCAGTGGTTCCGGAGGAGTAGGGGATAAGAGATGGGTACCCATTTCTAACGTAATGGCTAAGTCCATGTTTTGATATGGGAAACCCCAAAAATCAATGAAATCAAATTCTGAAATAGGAGGTGCACATCTACATTATGTCATAAAGACTGTGTTAAAGTTTCATGAAAATCTTTTCACTGGTTCAGGAGTAGCGAATAAGAGATGGGTACCCTCAGGTGTAACGGATGAATGGATGGACAGACAGACGGACAGACGGACAGATGGATGGACGGACAGACGGATGGACGGACAGACACCCCCATCACTATATACCCCCACTTTTCAAGCAGGGGGTATAACAATTACGTAGAAACAATGATGTAATCCATGTATATATAACACTGGTGTGATCCATGTTTACATGAGTAACACTGGTGGGATCCATTTTGGCATTTATACACGAGTCAGAGTGGTGTGTTCCATGTGTACATGGGTAACACTGGTTTGATCGATGTATGGTGAATAAAAGGATATGGAGTAAATGCAAATGAGACAAAGTCTCTACAAATACATGGTAAAAAACAAGCAAAGGAACAACGCTTTTATGTTGTTCTTCATCTTGAAGTCACCATGAGGCCTTCAACAATGAGCTTTGCTCATACCTCATAGTAAGTTCAAGATGGCCCCTAGCACCAGTTTAAGTGGAATTCTTTGCTAATTGTCGAGCAAAGCTACATCCATGTCTTCATTGGTCATGGGTGCGGGATTGTCAACAAACATCAATTAAACTGGCAAAGTGCTCTTACAATCACTGTCATCCTTTGCCCGACAAAAGCACTAGTGTCTTAAGCTAGTGGACGATTACAACATATAGACAAACACAGGGCACTCATCAGGTCAAATGTAAGAAAACTTGGCGTTAGATAATAGTGAGATGTCGGCACTTACAACAGGTGGTCAGAATTACATTTCGAATATACAAAAATAAATGCCAAAATTTGAAAGTATGAATAGTATATCCATATATGAGAAATTCTCTCACACACAAGTACACCATAACTGAAAAATATAGAGAGCATACATGAGTCACACTGGTGTGATCCATGTATACATGAGTCACAGTACTGTGATCCATGTATACATGAGTTACACTGGTGTGATCCATGTATACATCATGTACTGTTTTAGTCTTTATCTTTAAAACATAGAGCTTATAAGAATGACTGTCGCTCTCCGCAAAGGTGACTAAAGCTTTCAAAATCCTAGAATAAACCCTGCGTAAGTTACACTGGTGTGATACATGTATACATGAGTCACAGTACTGTGATCCATGTATATATGAGTAACACTGGTGTGATCCATCTATATATGAGTCACATTGGTGTGATTCATGTATACATTAGTAACACTAGTGTGATCCATGTATACATGCGTAATACCTGCATGATCCATGTATACATTGGTAACATTGGTGTGATGCATGTATACATGTGTAACATTGTAGTGATCCTTCTATACATGAGTCACGGTATGTGTACATGTGCTTTCCATAGAGAGATCAGATATGTTGTGTTGTGGCCTATTGACTGCACTCAATTTACCAAAATCAATACAGACTACATTGTTTATTATTAGTTCATTGGAAGCTGGAAATGTGTAGCATTTAAGTTACATAGAAAACTCATTTATCGGTAATTTGTATGAATTTCCTTTGATCTATAGAGACTGATATTCTCAGTATCACCAAACTGGACACTATCACTAAAATATCGGGTCACTGTGAAGGCGTCACGTGCAGGTTGCTAAGCTGACGTCATGTTTTGATACTAGTTGTCGTGTTCATAGACGTAGTACGTTGAATGAAGAATGCATAAATTATTGCAATAAACAATAGATAAATTGTGTTAAAAATAGAAATTTCAGCTTACTTCTATTTATTATAGAGTTCTATTATCAATTTGTGAATTACGGATAAAAGAAATATGGACATTTTGTTTTTGATACGGACTTTATCACGGCGTAACGCATCAAGCTCACCCTAACGGGCTCACTTGATACCTGACGTGATAAAGTCTGTATCAAAAACAAAATGTCCTTTATTCCATATACATGTATATACATCTTTTTCTATAATATCTTATAAACTCCAATTTTAAATAATATCTTGTTTAAATGTATAAAATAAGCGAGAAGAAGCCAAGTGCTTCAGAGCTTTCACATCTGTTTGAACACTATAGATCTTGCAATTTGAAGCTAAATGAGCAACTGATGAACTTCAAGCATCTTTTCTGGGGGTTTCTGGGTGTGAAATGAGCCACCTAGCCACCTGCCCTTAATTTCTTTCAGAGCAAAAGAGCATGAGACACAATAATGTTCTCATGAACATCATATAAGATTGATTCTTGGTGTTTAGATAAGCAGTGTAAAAAATGATGAGAAAGATGCAATGAAAAAATATTTGTGAAAAAAGCTTGCACAATGAAAACCCACATGGAGATTTCAGAAAGATGACAGGTATGGTGATGTGCAGTGCAGTTGCTGATAAAATGGTGACAAAAAAGCCCAATGTAGAAAATGAAAAGTAAATAAAGGGCTATGCCGAGCGCAGCATGATACGACAGCAGCATTTCAACCACTGAGATTTAAACAAGTGTAATTTAAAGCAAATGTGGACACAATAAGGAGCTTGACACAGTAATTAGCTGGACACAAACTGGGAACATAACAAGAGGCTCTCAAGTGCCTGTATCGCTCACCTGGGTCCTATGCAGCACTATAATTCCAAATTTATGGTCCATCTTTGGTGGTGTACGTACATAAAAATCAACTTTTTTATAAAATTTAATTTAAATTGTTCAAGCAGTTTCAGAGAAGATTTTTGAATGCAGTTTCCAGACTTAAAGGGCCTAAGTTAATCTACGTTCCCTGCTGGCAGCATTTTAACAAATATTTGAAGAGGGTAACTCAAGGACTATCATATCAAAATTCTACTGAAATTGCTCAAGCAGTATCAGAGGAGAAGATCTTTTTATTCATTTCCCATTGGGTCCTATGTTAAACTAAGTTTTGCTACTGGTGGCCATGTCGGAAGATGGATCAGCACCAAAGTAACAAACTTGGTCAAAATCTCACCAGTTTCATTTATGCAATGTTTAAATTGAATCCATTCAGCGGTTTTCTATTATATCTTTGCATGCATTTCCCCATATGGTCAAATTCATTGCTGGCGGCTATATTGGATGATGAATCAGCTACTTAGTAACACACTTGGTCAACTTCTCATAAGCATCATTTATGCAAAGTTTGGTTTAAATCTATGCAGCAGTTCTCTACAAGAAGATCTTTTGTTAAATAAATTTCACAGCTGGTGACACATGGTCAGCACCTAACAGGCATCATTCATGTCATGTTTGATTTAAATCCATTCAGCAGTTCTCTTGAAGATCTTTGTGCACATTTCCCATAGGGTCCAATGCTGTGGGTCATATAAAATGAAAAAAGGTCAATCAGAGATTGCAATCCCCCCACTCACCTGTTTTGGACCAACACTAAAGTTTGGTTTTGAAAATGTATATATATAGGAATTATCAATAAAATTTCAATTTAAAATTAAAGTTTTTTGCAATCTGACTATTGAAATTGATCATCATTACTGTTAGGAATTGAAAAAGATATGGTTGCTATGTTGAATTCCAAAAAATAACAGGTCTTAAAGACTTTCAGGAAATTTACCAAAATAAGAATCAAAGTTTTTTGCATTCTGACTATTGAAAATTATCATCAGTACTGTTAGGAATTGAAAAAGATAGGTTTGCTAGGTAGAATTCCAAAAAAATAACAGGTCTTTGAGAGTTTCAGGAAATTTACCAAAATTAGAATCAAAGTTTTTTGCAATTTGACTTTTGAAAATGATCATCATTACTGTTAGGAATGGAAAAATATATGGTTGCTAGGTAGAATTCCAAAAAATAACAGGTCTTAAAGACTTTCAGGAAATTTACCAAAATAAGAATCAAAGTTTTTTGCAATCTGACTATTGAAAATTATCATCATTACTGTTAGAAATTGAAAAAGATATGGTTGCTAGGTAGAATTCCAAAAAATAACAGGTCTTTGAGAGTTCATGCAGTTTCAGGAAATTTACCAAAATTAGAATCAAAGTTTTTTGCAATTTGACTTTTGAAAATGATCATCATTACTGTTAGGAATGGAAAAATATATGGTTGCTAGGTAGAATTCCAAAAAATAACAGGTCTTT
>MJUU01016191.1:20087-38435 GCA_002080025.1 Modiolus philippinarum | reverse complement strand
ATCTGCAAATTCGCAATTTTGGCCCCGTTCGGCCCCTCATAGCTGGGAAAGGAAACAAGTTATCAAAAATCTAATAGCTGAGCGCCATATTAATTTTTCACAAGGAATCCATTAAAAGAAACTGCATCAAAATCGGACTTAAAATAAAAAATTTATTTTTTTTGGAGATTTGCTCCTGTTGGGCCCCATTTATCTCGTGAGCGGTACATGCTACGTGAAATACGTTGGCATACCCCAGATTGGAAATTTCCTCAGGAGCACACTGAAAGAAACCCCATCAAAATCCGATTAATAATAAAGATTCCACAGACAAACATGTGAAAACACCCAATTTAACCCTTTTTGGCCCCTTTTTTAAAAACGGGTGGGGCCACAATGACCAAAACTACGCCAAGCCTTCCTTTTGTACCAAAGAACATTATGTTAAAATTTCATAAGGATTGATCAACTGGAACTAAAGTTATTGACCAAAAACTAAAGTGTCTACAGACGACGACGACGACGACGACGACAACGACGACGACGACAGCACCATACCAGTATACGACCGCAAAAATTTTTGCAGTCGTATAAAAACTTAACCATGTTTACTAGACCATAAAATTGAGGTCAAGGTAAAACAGGTAATCGACGATTACAAAGTTTGCCTTGTTATGGCACATTGTCAGAGATGCATGCATATGCAAGTTACCATGATCCTAACATTTACAGTGACTGAGATCTGAGCTCTTCTGTAAATTTGGATATAAGTCAATCAAGCAGAAAATATAGGTCAAAGTAACATAATTTTGCCTGGATGCTGACTTTCCATCAAGGATGCATGCATATGCAAGGTTACATGATCCTTACATGTATAGTGACTGAGATCGGAATGTGGACCTAAACTTGAATGAAAGTCGTTTAAACGGAAAAATATAGGTCAAAATGACCTAATTTTGCCAGGATGTTGACCTACCATCAGAGATGCATGCATATGCAAGTTTTCTTGATCCTAACATGTATAGTGATGGAGATCTAAACACAGACATAAACTTGAATGTAAGTTATTGAAGCAGAAGATATAGGTCAAAGTGACCTAATTTTGCCTGGATACTCACCTAACATCAGAGATGCATGTATATGCAAGGTTACATGATCCTACCATGTATAGTGACTAAGATCTGAACTCGGACGTAAACTTGAATGTAAGTCGTTCAAGCAGAAAATATTGGTCAAAGTGACCTAATTTTGCCTGGATGCTCACCTACCATCAGAGATGCATGCATATGCAAGGTTACATGATCCTACCATGTACAGTGACTGAGATCTGAACTCAGATGTTAACTTGAATGTAAGTCGTTCAAGCAGAAAATGTAGGTCAAAGTGACCTTATTTTGCCTGGATGCTGACCTACCATCAGAGATGCATGCATATGCAAGGTTACATATTCCTACCTTGTATAGTGACTGAGATCTGAACTCGGACATAAACTTGAATGTAAGCCTTTCAAGCAGAAAATATAGGTCATAGAGACCTGATTTTCTTTGAGGCTGTGAGATAGCCAAAGATGCATCTGTATACAAAGTTTGATGATCCTACCCTTCATAGTTACCAAGATATATACCTAAATGCGGACGCGGACGCCGGGGATACTCCAATAGTCCTCCTCAACTTTGTTGAGGCGAACTAAAAAACGATATGGCAATTAACAGTCATGTACTACTCAAGAGCAACCTTCAAGCCAAATATCATGGCTCTATCACTTTCAGTTATTGAGAAACTGTTCTAATCAGAAAAACTACAAGCGATGTTCACTAGACCATGAATTGAGGTCAATATCAAAAGCCATATTCCAAACTGACATGTACTAACCAAGGCCAAGCTATATACCAAATATCATTGACACATCGCTTGTAGTTACTGAGAAATAGACTTAAGCAAAAAAACTTAACTTGACAATAAAATTGAGGTCAAGATCAAAAGCCATATGGCAGACTGACAAGTACTAACCAAGACCAAGCTATACTAAATATCATTGGCATATCACTCGTAGTTATTGAGAAATAAACTTAAGCAAAAAACTTAACTTGGCCACTGGACCGTGAAATTGAGGTCAAGGTCAAAAGCAAAATGGCAGACTGACATGTACTAACCAAGACCAAGCTATATACCAAGTATCAATAAGTTATAGCTTGTAGTTATTGAGAAACAGACTTAAGCAAAAAATCTTAACCTGGGCACTGGACCGTGAAATATGATAAAGGTTATGTGATTTTGTGTCCACCAGATAGGGTTTGCCGTCAGCTACCTTTAGACCAAATATAAAGTTCCTACATCAAAGGGTTCTATTTAATATCTTGAGTTTACGCCACTGTCGCCATCGCCGTCACACTTTGCACACCTATATGTCTTGCTTTCCACAACTTTTGTTGTGGGTGAGACAAAAATGGGATGTTGTGTAATTCCTGCAACCCAGTAGTATAAGCAAATATAAACTTGTTTTTCTATTGTGACTTTGTTGCAAGCAATTGCTATAATAACATTGTGGTAGGTATCATTTATCATTCATACTTCTCTTGAGCACCTGAAACTGGTTCTGGCTTTTTTTATAGGGTTCAACTCTAAAAGTTCTATGTTTCTGAAGTGTGTGTGTGTGTTTTGTTTGTTTTATCCCTCTTGGTTAAGCATTCTTCTCATATGTATGTAACGGCTTGCCCATGTTTTCAAAAACTTGATTTTCAGAATGATTCTGCTTTTCACTTTGGAACTGGATCACCTGATGTAATTATCACAATGCTAATAGATATTTTCCAAACACAGGGTCACAATTTTTATCCAAGCACGCAAACACTTGCACAAAATCTAACACCTTGCCAAGAAAATTAAACACATATCAAAAAAATTTCATGCTAGATTTAAAATCAAGTTTTTTTCAAATAAATATGTTAATGATTTCTGCTTATATCTGTTTGTAAATACTTTTATGTTTGATACTAGTCATAACACAAGATTATGTAAAAATATATTTATTCTTCCATAAAAATCAAACATCTATCTATAAATAAAAAAAATCAATCCTGAATATATTTAAGTATAAATTAAAAATTAATAATAAATATTCTGACAAAACAAAATTGTTTTCATATTTAACAGGTATGTAAACCTCCAAGAGGTAGATTAAATAATATGTAAATGCCATGGAGATATCAAACTTTTCACCTATATTTCAACCAAAAATTAATCTAATTCCACATTTCATATTCTATGTCCTTACCAATCAAAAGTTCAGGAGAATAATTCTTTAAACCCACCATTTTATTAATAAAATGCCCTTTTATTAATAAAATGCCCATTCCAAGTAAAAAAAAAATGACAGTTTTCATAAAATGTTCTGTGTTGGGTTGTGTGCTCTCTTATGGATTTTCCTTACTTGTCTCTCCCTCTAAATGTTTGGGACTGTTTTTGTCACTTTTATCATATTTTTTTTTATAATGAGCATTTTTTAAATATGTTAATTGCAAGGTGAATAAAACTGTAGGGTTTATATCAATAGAATAATTAGCTGCCTCAGAAGAATAAAAATTGTTTTATCATTTGATCAGATAAAGCATTTATCGGTAATTTATGCTTCTTGCCTTTGATGTGTACTGACCAATAAAGTCATTATCAACGTACTGGACCATATCAAAAATTTATTGGGTCAGTACGTCAGATGACATGCGCGAATCGAAGCGACGCGCATTAATCTGAATGTGAATGTAAAGTCAACTAATGAATGAAAATTATTTGCAACAACAAACAGTAAACAATTTTGAAATTGTTCGTAATTCAAACAGAAATACACGTTTCCTTATAACTTTTGTTTGTATTTTATGAAAAATTCATACCTTGACACTGCAATCAAAAAAATCAGGCCATGCGATGGTTTGCTTTCTTCCACTGAACTGTCGCCGAGTTTAAATGAAGACAAAGAGACGCCTACCTCGTTACTACAAACCCCTACAATACTGAATTACGCAGGGTGTATTGAGTGACAAGAAAGGCGCCATGCTCAAATGACGGTCTGTCTTTGACAAATTAATCTTCTCGGGTGATGTCCATTTGAAGCAATAATTACTTACTATGTTACGGCATTGATTGTATGTTGTTTTATACCAGTTGAATGAGGCTATTTTCATCATTTGTTACACTATTTCCAATGAAATTAAAATGACAGGACGTGTCTTGTTCAAACCCAACGTACCGAAGGATGTGACGTCACACTACCCTGATGTCAACAAGAATTGTGCACAATACAGTTTACGCATGAATTATTCGCCAAAGAAAGAGTTCCCCTTATTTTTTCAAAATTAACAACGAAACTGCAGCATTTGGAAATTCCCGATAAACAGAATATAGGACTTTTTGTTTTTGATACGGACTTTATCACGGTAGCATATCAGGTTCGCCCTGGCGGGCTCACCTGATATACTACCGTGATAAAGTCCGTATCAAAAACAAAAAGTCCTATATTCTATATATACAAACAAAATATAATTTAACAAAATCAATATTTATACATTTATTTAATTTTTGCAGAATAAAAATTTCGTTTGATATAAGGCCTAAAATATACAGGCAATAAGGAAAATATTGGAATTGTTATGATAAAGGCAAATAACTGATATTCTTCATTAACTGAGTTTTTTTTTCTTTGTTTAAAATCAACAAAAATATGACAACCTTTGAACTCTAATATACATGTATATCACATTAAGATATATATTTGTTGTGCATCTTTTTTATTTATAGATAAATTTTTTGCGGTCGTATAAAAACAGATATCAATAAAATAAATAATGACTCGGCATTAATATCACGGCAAAGTATGAATATTTGACAGATACACAGAATATATTATGTGTACACTATAAGGCTCCTATGTATACCATTATTTTATTAAACTAAAGCACTCCTAAGTAGCTATAAGCTGACAAGGTTGATATTTTTTTTCAAAAGTTGAGGTGTCATATTTATATAAATTCAAACACTCTTTAAATGCCAAATTAGAATTAAATATGAAGTAGAAATATACACATATAGCATTTTTATTCTTGCCTATGATTTATAACTGAAATGCTTTATAACACAAGAGTGGAACTTACAAATCATTTCTGACAAACAAAATATTGATATACCTGTTAACCCTCCAACATTGCGAGGGAGACTCCCACTAACTCATCAAATATCCCACTTGAGATGGTTCTCCCTCGTGGGAGACCAAAATCTCCCACACAGAGAAAAAGTCTCCCACAATCTCCCACGTTTGCAAAATGATACAATATTTTAAGAAAAAATTGTTGTTTTCATACAAAAATGCTTATTTTACTGCTTTATATATACTGAAAACAAGCATTATTTACACAATATTACAACAGAAGCCATCCAAAGATGTTAATTATATTGTTTTAGTTAATTAGTCTTCTTAAGGCATTAGATAATTACTAATTTTTCTTTTGATGTTATCCTTTTAGTGCCAGGAAAATTACAAAAAGTACCTTTTAAAGGTCGTCACGCAAAATCTCCCACAAACAAAAACAGTCATGAGGGAGATCTCCCACATAGTACTTCTTAAAGGTAACACCTATGAATATTGACTATGAGGATTTGATGTTGAGATGAATGGTTATTTCAAATTCCAAGAAATTTACAGCATAAGAATGTAGATTAACTAAAAAACAAAATTAGATATTGTCCTTTTTAACTTGAGGGAGATATCTGTGAGGTTTGCTTAAATAATGTTTCAATGTAATTGAGATACAACATGTATTACATTCTAACAAGTGAAGACCCTAAAAGATGTCTCGCCCGTCCCTGCTTGTCCTCTAAATTTCTACTGCACTGAAGACATAAGTTGTCGAAATGCGCATATGCAGAAAATAAATTTACAGTAACTTCGGTATTTAGTTATTTGTTACCACTGGGTCGATGCCTCTGCTGGTGGACTGTTAGTCCCCTAGGGTATTCACCAGCCCAGTAGTCAGTACTTCGGTGCTGACCCGAAAGCCGATTCTATTTGGAAACTTGCAATATCTAAATTTTTGTGAATTTTGTTGAAAACTAAGGAGTATCTCCCTCATGCAAAGCTCTGTCCTTAGCTGATTTTGGCTTTACATTTAGATCATATTGGTTATTTGTTCTCTATCAGTTTTTTAACTTCTTTGAGTTTATGGTCTTCCAAATGTTTAGATTTTATCTGCACTGAAGAGACATAAGTTGTCGAAATGCGCATATGCAGAAAATAAATTTACAGTAACTTCGGTATTTAGTTATTTGTTATGAAATCTAAGTGAACTTATCAGAAAATTAAATTTGCACACTAGACTGTGAAATAACAGCCACTGACAAAAGCTATATCGCTTCCAAAGACCAACCAACATATAAAATATCATTGACTTACCTTTTATGCATCATGAGAAACCAGACATGCTTACTAGACCATGAAATTGAGGTCACATGCATAAGTCATATGGCAGACTGTCAAACACTGTCCAAGACCAACCAACATACAAAATATCATTGACCTACCACTAATAGATAATGAGAAACTAACATGTTCACTAGACCATGAAATTGAGGTCAAAAACAAAAGTCATCTGCCAGACTGTCATGTACTACCCAAAACCAACCTACATACCAAATATTATCAACCTACCATTTCTAGTTATTGAAAAGGACTTAAGCAGAGAAACTTAACGTGGCCACTAAACTGTGAAATTGAGGTCAAGGACAAAAGTTACCTGCCAGACTGACATGTACTACCAAAGACCAACCTACATACCAAATATTATCATCCTACCACTTCTAGTTATTGAGAAATGGACTTGAGCAGAGAAACTTAACGTGGCAACTCAACCATGAAATGGAGGTAAAGGACAAAAGTAATCTGCCAGACTGACATGTATTACCCAAGACCAACCTACATACCAAATATTATCAACCTACCACTTCTAGTTAATGGGAAATGGACTTGAGCAGAGAAACTTAACGTGGCCACTCAACCGTGCAATTGAGGTCAAGGTCACACAATCTGCTGTCCGTCAGGTAGCACTCGATTAGTTCTACCAATGGACCATATATGACGTTCCTACATCAAAGGGTTTCCAAAATATCCTGTATTTAGTAAAAGTTAACACCATTGCCTTCGCCATACTTTGTACGCCTATGTCTCGCTTTCTGCGGGCGAGACAAAAACCAAAAATATATTCTTCAGACAAGGACACCATGATATTGATAATAAATAATTATTCTATTTTAAAATTCATTATTCAAATCTTGATATATCTCTTCCATATAGTAATGTTTTTGTCCAGTCTAGAGGAACCTGCATCCTAAGTCTCCAGCTACCAAGGCGTGTTAAATAAGCTGACCTCCATACCAACCAGGAAGTAAAACCTAAAATATACATTGATAAAATTAAAAATTAGGAAAATATCATAACTGAAACAAAATCTTATTATTAAACATATTTTATTTGCAACTAAATAAATAGTGTACAAAAAGGATTGGACACAAGTTTTACAACATTATTTGAAGTCCTCTCCTATTAATATTGTATAACAAATATATTGCATGCAATGGCGACAAATACATTATGAAATTAAACATGATATAACATTGTCTAAGGATTATGAGATACGAGTTAACTAAATATGTAAGCACTAAATAAAAAGAAAGCAAAAGAATACTAAAAACAAGAAAAGGAAAAGAAAAAGACTGGAGTGAATGATACATTATCAATTATTGAAAACATTTAGAATTTTTAATAAATATATGAACACAAGAGAAAATTCTAATATTTTCATCATAAGAAAGACTTTCGTCACCAGCTAATAGTAATTCTATAGTTACATTGAATATTTTCAATTCCCGTAATAGAACAATTCTTGATTCTGTATAAAGTGGACACTCCAAAAAATAATGTAAACTATCTTCAGAATAATGTCCACATCTGCAAAAACGGTTTGGTTTCAGATTTACTCGATACAGGTCTGCATTCAGAGAACTACACATATTTCTAAATCTTGTGTGAATAATATTCGTTCGTCTATCACCATAACTAAAATATTTAGGGGGTTTCTGAATGGGAGGTTTAGTTTTACGCTTAAAAATACTAATATTTCTTGAATCTCTGATTGCAGGGTCAAGTTGATTCCAGTCAATGGTTGTAGTAGGAAAGAATGATCTTTTTGTAATTTCTAATCTGCAGTTAGGTACCACATAATTATTACGATTTCTTAGGTTATAATCAGATATTTGACCAACCAGAGGAGGCATTAAATCTCTAAGATACCCGGGGCATTATTATTGTGAATTAAATCAAATAAATTAAGTCTTCTTAATTTTCTTCTATCACATAATTTGTCCCAACCCGTTTCGAAATAAATAAGATTCTCGGCTAGAAAAAATAGGTAGACCAGTTACAATTCTGCCTGCTTCAAGTTGAACCTTTTCCAGATTTTCAGAATCTTGTTGACTACATCCATCCCATAATTCACAAGCATATTCTAAAAGAGATCTTATAAATGTAAAATATATTCTTTCCAAATAAACTCGATTCAATAAGTGTTTTAATTTTCTCAATGCACCTAACCTAATACAAGCTGATTTTATTATACCTTGTATATGAGTATGAAATTTGCCATCACTGCTGAAAGTAATACCTAGATGTTGATGTGATGTAACAAAACAAAATCTGAATAAAACTAGAATACTGACAAAGTCAGAAAGGGCCCCGCCCCCTTGTGCGTCCCAAAAACCTGTTTGCGAAATTTCATGGAAATCGGATTTTCCTCAAAAACAAAAGGGAGCTTCCTTTGGTAAAGACCAACCTTGTGTATCAAAACCATATAAATCACTGAAGGCAATTTTAATTTATTGGACGATATACAGCTAACTCTCAAAATATGCACTTATTCATATAAAAACAAAGTTTTTCCCCAAAAATTGATTTAAGATTTTCCTCAAAGACAAAATGCAGCTTCCTTTGGTCACGTCCTACCTTGAGTATCAAAATCATATAAATCCTTGAAAGCAATCTTAATTTATTGAACAACATAGAGCTATTTCTCAAAATATGCACGTTTTTCCCCAAAAATCATTTTCAGATTTTCCTCATAGGTTCCTTTGGTAAAGTTCAACCTTCAGTATCAAAATCTTTAAAATCCCTAACGGCAATCTTCAGTTATCGTACAACATTGAGTTATTTCTCAAAATATGCACTTTTTCATATAAAAATGAAGTTTTTTCCCAAAAATCATTTTCCGATTTTCCCTCAAAAACGAAAGGGAGCTTCCTTTAGTCAAGTTCAACTTTGAGTAAAAAAATCATAAAAATCGGTGAAGGCATTCTTGAGTTACTGTACGACATAGAAAACGCTGACAGACAGACAGACGGACGGACAGGCTGATTACTATAGGGCTCCGCCATTTCATGGCGGGGCCCTAAAAAGACATGCCTTGTACTGACTTACCGGTATAGTGCAATACACTTTTCACTTCACCAAATTATCATGTCCACGATTGAAATAGAAGATCTACACATGGCACAAAAGTTTTAAAAGCAAGTTTGTATCTAAAATTTTAATTAGATACTTTTTAAAATTAGAAATAGTCTAATCAAAAAGGTTTTCTGTGCAAAATGGCTCAATTTTTAGGTACTACACTTGAACTTGATATAAAAAGAACTTGCAAAAATTGTAACTGAACTTGCAGGCACTTAAAATGTAACATTCAGGCTATAGAATTACACTTCTAACATCACAGAACTGAACTTGTTAGCACTATATGCCTGCAGAAATAAACTTCCTAACACAAGAATATTGATCTTGCAAACAACTACAGAACTGAAATTATAGGGTACAATATAGACATACCTTGCATTTTGACTTGTTTTACATCTGTTAAGGCTTGATATTTGCCAATATATGCCAACATTCCCATACTTTTGAATTCAAATGGTTCAGCAAATTCTTTGCCATGATTTAACATTTTTGCCAGATATCTGCCTGATCTTTCAGCAACCTACAATTGGTAGGAATGCATATATTAAATATGTTAAGTTACTGTGAGATATAATGGAAATTATCCATATCACTGATTTGCATGACTCTCTTTCTGGTCAAGTAAATACAGGGTACAAGTCAACCAATATTCAATAAAAGAGCCGACAAAAGTCCAAATCAATTAAAGGGAGAGACCAGTAAGGAAGATCCGTATAACATACGACAGAATCAGGGAAACAACCCAACACAGAACATTTTTGGCAAGTCATCATATTCCCGACTTGGAATGGGCATTTTATAAATAAAATGGTGGGTTAAACCAGGTTTAATGATGCATCAACCTCCCGCTTATATGATCTTTAGTTGGTTGACACTGAGTGTGCTGTTACTGACAAATAACTAAATACCGAAGTTACTGTGAATTTACTTTCTGCAGATGCGCATTTCGACAACTCATGTCTCTTCAGTGCAGATAAAATCTAAACGTTTGGAAGACCATTATCTCAAAAATGGTAAAAACTGATAGAGAACAATTAACCAATATAATCTAAATGTTTATCCAAAATCATCTAAGGACAGAGCTTTGCATGAGGGAGATACTCCTTAGTTTTCAACAAAATTTACAAAAATTTAGATATTGTAAATTCTGGCTTGAAACAATGTAAAAGACCAAGAAAGGCATCACAAGACATTCAGAAAAATATAGATAATACAGTTGCACACAGCTCTGTATAATATAAATAATAATGTGTTAGTAGGTGAGCTGCAAAGGTAGAATACTGTGGAAGTACTTTTATTGGTGGATATGAATTTTTGTGGTTTTTATAAAAAGTACTAATATGTGGGTACTTAAATTCGGGGTTTAGAGTTCTGTTCATTACAAATCTTTGGAAAAAATACATTTCGTTGGAAACTTACTTTCGTGGTTTTAGCAAACCACAAAATCCACGAAAATTGGAACCCCATGAACAATTGTACTTTCACAGTATATGATTACAAATGCCAACAGTAAATCCAGCTGTAGACTTTGCTGGATTTTTCGATGCTAACAGGTTTTAAAAAGAGATGATTTTCATCACTGTTGGCATTCGGAATCATATATTCTACCTTTGCAGCTCAGATTACCAACACATTATTATTCATCAGAACTAGAGTTGTCGCCGAATGGCAACCAATTATGCCCCCGCTAACTGAACCCTGAATCAAAATGGCAAGTGCAAATATAAGTGTGTGTGGACACAATACAAGTGTTGACACAGTATGAGTATGGACACGATGATATACCTCCCCCTTTTTTTCCATAAAATATACAAGTTAAATTGTGGTCCCAGAAATCATTTCTATGGGTGCTGAGCAACCTTTCTGTAAAGTTTCATCCAATTCGAGGCACTTTAAATTTTCCCGCCTTTTTCCAGTTTCCACTGCAACGGCAGCCATTTTGAAAATTCTGAGACCCAAAATCATTTCTATGGATGTTAGACAACCTTCCTGGAAAGTTTCATCCAATTTGAGGCACTTTGAATTTTCCTGTCTTTTTTCAGTTTCCATGGCAACCACAGCCATTTTGAATATTCCAAAAGATCTGTGTGTGTACATCTACTTATTGTAAGTTAGATTCCTTTGACGTAGTAGGGATTTGCTTCCAAAGTATCCTATGGACAGACGAACGAATGGACGGACAGACAAAAGGACAGACAAGGGTAAAACAATATGCCCCCTGACTTTTAGTTGTGGTGGCATAAAAATACCTGTTTATTGTTTTTACTCCAAATATTATTCACATTACAACAAGGTTCATGGACATTGTGCAATTTCCCACAGAGTTCAATTCTTGACACTTCCGTCAAGTATAGCATCATAATATCTCTTTCTATCCAACTCTTTCTTACAGCCAATTGCAAGAGAATTAAAAATTCAAACACTATATGAAGAAGGCAAGGCTTACTCCTTTTTTTGTACAAGATTCTGGATAGGCAGTATTTATACAATAGTTACTACATTGTATATCTTGTTTATCTTCACAGTCTCCTGTTAAGTCAAGTATAAGAAATTTTATCGGAGCTGTACATAGTAGTGGGGTATCTTGCATTTCATGCTATAAAAAGCTGCTTGCAACACTATTATCTATTTTGCATATCTACAGTCGTTTATGGCAAACATAAATTGTGTACACACTACATATTTTACCTCAGCTCTATATGTATTAGGTATCTTGTATATCTACTGTCTCCTTTAGCAAACACAGATTTTGCACACACTAGTTAATTTACCTGTGCTGTACATGGTAATTGGGTATCTTGTAAATCTACTGTCTCCTAAAGGGAACATAGATCATGTACACTCTAGTTATTTTACCCGAGCTGTACATGGTAATAGGGTATCTTGTATATCTACTTTCTCCTATAGTAAACACAGATTTTGCACACACTGGTTAATTTACCTGTGCTGTACATGGTAATTGGGTATCTCGTAAATCTACTGTCTCCTAAAGGGAACATAGATCATGTACACTCTAGTTACTTTACCCGAGCTGTACATGGTAATAGGGTATCTTGTATATCTACTTTCTCCTATAGTAAACACAGATTTTGCACACACTAGTTAATTTACCTGTGCTGTACATGGTAATTGGGTATCTCGTAAATCTACTGTCTTCTAAAGGGAACATAGATCATGTACACTCTAGTTACTTTACTTGAGCTGTACATGGTAATAGGGTATCTTGTATATCTACTTTCTCATATAATGAACACAGATTTTGTACATAGTAGTGGGGTATCTTGCATTTCATGCTATATAAAGCTGCTTGCAACACTATCTTACATATCTGCAGTCTTCTATGGCAAACACAAATTGTGTACACACTACATATTTTACCTGAGCTGTACATGTAATAGGGCAGAGTTCGCGAAAAGTCTTTTTGGTCTGCCAGTCATGGGACTGGCAAGTTCAGTTTTTCTGTCAGTCCTACAATAGTTTTGCCGGTCCCACTGCAAAATTTGGCTCGTCACCATACAGGTGGCGGATACGGGAATGCCCGGTCTATAATGGGTAGTCAGGTTATAATATGGAAAGGCTGACCACAAAACAAATTGTAGCTCCATGTAGTATAAAGACCTCTTGTATATAATTTTTCACTGACTTGGAGTCATAAAGAAATCTAAATTTCCTGCCCCTACCCTTTTTTCCAGTGACAATCAGAACTAGTAGCCCTGGTTGTCCCTTCCACCTTTATTTCTTTCTTCTTTGACTTATGCTTTTTTGAATTTATTTAATTGTTCACTTCCTGATATAGCTGAAATATTGCTTCACTGGACGTTACACTATACTCTAGCTAATCAATCACCAAAATTTTGTGAATTTGTTAACCATGTTAACATGAAAATATGTCTTTTTGATATTTCTAAGAAATGTAGGCAGGGGACGTTTGGGTTCTTGTTTTGCCACTAAATTTAGGTAGCACTTTCACTGACACAAGTTTCTTGTTATGGGTAGCCAACTAGGGAAGATCTGGTTAGTTCAGTGGCGCGAGTATCCTTAACACTTAAATAGGCAATTAGAACTTAGTCTTAATTTGTTGTCAACAGTTAAATTAGTTTTTATTTTTCAAATTTACAATGGCAGGCGTTGCCGCAATTCAAAGTGTACATACGAACGTAACATCAGTTGTGTTTCATACTCGTACCGCAAGTATCTCTTCCATCCCACATTGTCATTCGTTCGAGAAAAATCCTTCGCATCTTTTTCCCTTCATGATTCCAATCTTTAGACATTTTAATTCCTCGGTACGTTCCCTTGCAGCCACCAAACGCTTCCCCGGTACTACGTACTTTACAAATTCGGCCATATTTTTTGAACTGGTTTATGTCAAATCAAATCAAATCAAATAATTTTATTGGACATAAGCACAGTTTATACATGATATGTGGTTTGTAATCCAAAGTAAAAAAGAAAGAAAGAATACAATAACAAAAAGATAAAGAAAAAGTATTCAGAGTAATAAAGTATGACATATACATGTATGTTTAATATGTATAACATATTATTTAGTACCTGAGGAAGATTCTAACTACAAGTTTTTTAACTCTATATCCCTACTTGAAAACATTTCTTTTAAAAATGTACAAATGTTTTTAGCTTCTTGTAGGTTTTTTGGATTTAAAATAGTTTTAATGACTTCTTCATCGGGTAATATTTTTCTATTTTCAAAAAGATTAGCATATTTCCCCCAAATATGTGATATCCCAGTACCGTAAAAAATAAAGTGTAATTCGTTTTCAACCATATTTTTACAAAACTTGCAGAATCTTTGATCTGCCGGGATGAAGGGCCTGCCTGTTTCAATAGCTAGAGAGTGAGCACTTAGTCTAAGTTTCGTTAAGTTTGAACATAATTTTCTATTTAAATTGTACTTAAGATAATTTTGTAACTCAAATCCAGTATATATTTTACTATAAAATCTAAGTTTTCCTGTTTCACTTTCCATAATATGGGATAACTGGATATTATTTTTATTTGAATAAAATGTTTGAATTTTATTTATAAGTTCAGCAGTTGTGATATCAAGTGATTGTAAGTTAAAGGTTAATTTCAATTGCCCATGAATGGAAATGTAAATTCTCCATTGTCTTATCTTCCTCATAGGCTGACTGTAAAATGTTATACATACTGTCATTATGTTGCAGATTTTCTAATCGAACATAATAATTGAACATTAGTTTAATTATTCTAAAACAGAGTGGATATTATGTTGTAAAATACGGAAACCAGTACCGAATGATACATCTAAAAACCAACGAGAGAAAAGTAACCTACAACGACCGTTTTAGTTTACCGGTCATTAGGACCGTCACGAACAATAAATTTGCCGGACCTAGCCGTTTTTTGGCGGTCAGGACCGACAGGACCGACGATTTTCGTGAATTCTGACAGGGTATCTTGTATATCTACTGTCTCCTATAGTAAACACAGATTTTGCACACACTAGTTAATTTACCTGTGCTGTACATGGTAAAGGGGTATCTTGTAAATCTACTGTCTCCTAAAGGGAACATAGATCATGTTCACTCTAGTTACTTTACTCGAGCTGTACATGGTAATAGGGTATCTTGTATATCTACTTTCTCATATAGCGAACACAGATTTTGTACGCACTTATTAATTTACCTGAGCTGTACATGGTAATGGGGTATCTTGTATATCTACACAGTCTCCTGTTACGTTATACATGATTACTTTACCTGAGCTGTACATGGTAATGGGGTATCTTGTATATCTGCACAGTCTCCTATAGCAAACACAGATTTAGTATCATCCCCTAACACATTTAGGTATTTGTCTGTCAATATCTGTAAAGATGTAAATAAAATATCTTGTATATAAAAAATGTACATGTTCAAAACTAAAGTAATAAAACTACCATATAATAAAGGGCTACGCCGAGCCCAGCATGATACGACCGCAGCATGTCGAACACTGAAATTTGAACAAGTGTGATTCAAAATAAATGAGGACACAGTAATTAAATGGACACAATAAAGAGCTTGACTCAGTAATTAGCTGCACAAAAACTAAGGAAAAATTAAAATAAGTCCTTATCATTCCTTATATATCGGAAATGGTAAGAGGCATATCAAATTGGTCAGCATACAACTTTAACTATACAAGAAAAGGAATCTGAAGAAAGGAACCCCATTAAAATCCAATAAAAAAATTAAGGATTTTACATATTTTTTTAAAATTGCAATTTCAGCCCCAATGATCCCTTACAGCCAAGAAACGGTAAGAGTTTGACATATACTACCAAAAGCTTACAACAAGAGGAATCCAAAACAAAAACAAATAAAAATCAAGTGAAATCTCATGAAAAACGAATATTTCCCTTATTTAAAAAATTGCAATTTTGGACCCTTTGACCCCTTGTAGCACAGAAACAGTAAAAGCTACGCCAAATCTGTTGCCATACTACTGAATGCTTATATTAAGAGGAATCCAAAGAAAAAATCCCATCAAAATCCAATGAAAAATAAAAATTTTAGGTAATCTGCAAGCCTCCCAGCCTTCCTTTTGTGTCAAGGAACACTGTGTTAAAATTTCATGAGGATTGGTTGACTGAAACTTAAGTTATTGACCAAAAACAAAAGTGTTTACAGACGACGATGACGACGGACGACAACGAAGCCAGACAACGACAACGACAGCGCCATACCATTATACGACCTTAAATTTTTTGCGGTCATATAAAAAAACGTAACTGTCAAGTAACCTGATTTTGTTGGGTGTGACCCGATACTTTCACTTGTCACCCAATGAGATGCAGTAACCCAATCAGGTTGTTTAATAGCATAAGAATTGAAGTTGTCACCCAGGTTAAGCCGAATTTGATTTCCTATAACGTTTTTTATATAAACGTTCATATTTAAATTTCTTGTTGTGTTTTTCTACATTAACTTTAAAGGCTCAGAATATTGTCTCCCATGGTAATAATTAAGCCTTTGAGTGAGTTTGTTGAGCCCTTTTAAAGATATGTTCATAACAGTGAGTGTATTAAAAATGTCTTGCATTCAGTGGAAAAGATCTTTTTCCAGGCTAGCAATATGTTCAACAATCCCACAAATCAGAACCGCTTTACAAGTTTCATGGAAACAAATTTGATTTGGCTGTTAGGTAAAATCAAGTGACCTGGTTATGGCACGCCAAAGCTACAAAAATGAGATGAAATAGCATTATCTCTGGTAATGCCATTTCATCTGATTTCTTGTGGTTTTGGCACAGATAATACATCATTACCTCCTGATAATTAAATATAGTAAAATTTCTAACATAGGTCTCTATGAATCACAGAGATAATACATTCTTATCTTGAGGTAATAGGGTACTATCTTACTTATCAGTTAACAGGTAATGAACTTACTTATCAGGAAACCATGGTAACAGGTAATGAACTATCGTATAATAGATCATAGATGGCAAATTGAAATATCATATTTTGGAAAATATGACTATCAACTTCAAACTTCTAATGTTGAAGGATATTCTTATTGACAGAGAATGCAAAATATAATATAATCTATCGACATGATAACTTTGTAGTTTCTTTCAGTCCTTGAAAATATAGTGTGTATTTGTTTTATGTAATTTTAAATTCCGTATTCAGATAAAATTTAAAAGAAAAATAATTACTTTTAAGATTTTTAGTTGACACAATTTATTATTTTTTGTTAGTTACAATTAACGAGGTTGTCACACTTACATGTATATTTCATAGAATATACATTCATGTAACGATCACGGGTGAGTGGATGTCGAGACACGTGATTTAAAAGATGAAATATTGTGATATTGTAATTTTTGATAAATAAACATAAGTTTATTCCCAGAAACAAATTTTATAAACACACAAAGAAAATACAAAATAATATATACACATATGAATACAAAATTCATAACAAATGGCAAATGGATAAATCTAAACAAAAGTGACAAAAAAGGAAAAAAAAAAGAAATTCTATTACATTTCCAAAATTCTCTAGAATCATAATTACATATTTTTTTTTTTCAGAATAGATTATTTGATCTAAAAAGATTGAATTTGATAAGTTATTAAAATTTTTTCTATTTATATCTGATTGGATGCAACATAAATCAAATAATACAGTAACATAAATCAGATAATAGAGTTTGCCCACAGATATTAAGTCTGATTGGTCGATATTAGAGACCAGATAATACATTTACTAGCATGCCAAAACCACAAAAATGCAGATAAAACTGTATTAACAGGTAATGCTATGTTATCTTCAGATCAAACATCATTTCAACATCATTTCATAGAGACCTATGTATAAAATATTTAAAAGTATTTATCGGGAGGTGATGAGGAAACCTGATAATGTGCGCCAAAAATTTTGATAATGCTATATTATCTGATTTTTGTGGCTTTGGCGTGCCATACCTGGTACTGCATATATAGTTACCAAATAGTAGTGCAGACAGTGAAAGAGCTTTTTCTGAAGTTAAAAGGATCCATGTCAAATTTAGGTCAGAATTAAGCTATGACACATTATGACAAGTCTGGTATGCAAATTTAATATGTTTTTTCATGTGTTATGGTTAGTCGTAGTAAAAAATCAGCGAAGGCGAAACAAATGTATTTGATGTACATGAAATAAATTACCATGTCTGTTTATAAGTAAAAATAGTAATGGTGCATTACATGATACCCCGCCACGTTTCACAAAATTTCAAAGTTTAAATACACATAACTCCAGATCCCTTTGTATTTCTGAACCCAAAATCATACTGGGCCTGTCTTTTATTAAAAACAA
>MJUU01016191.1:0-15240 GCA_002080025.1 Modiolus philippinarum | reverse complement strand
CAAACAGCAAACCTACCTACAACAACTGACTTGACAAGATTAAACCTGTCTCTTTCTTTAATTTTCTTCTCTGCATACTTTCTAAGACTTTCATCAAATGAAGCCAAGATTTGATTAGATTCTACTAAAGTCACATTAACTTGTTGTTTCTTCTGTTTATACAGTCTGGATACATCCTAAAATATATTTGTTATATACTCACTAACAAGTGTAGACACAGAAATGTCTCCCCTGTATATGCATATCTTTAACAAAATAATTAGTCATAGCCATGGCTACATGACAGGTTCAAGACTGGCATGTGCACACCTAGATGTAACAAGATGTGTTTTGTGAAACACTTATGCCCCCCATGAAGGGTTAAGAAGAAACATTTAGTACATTGAACAATAATTTAAGTCCTTCTGACTAATTAATATGTAGTAATAAATTATGATATCAATTGAAAAGTTAAATAACAACAGATGAGGATTGGATACAAACAGAAAAATCATCTAAAAGACCCCCTTCAATCATTATCCAAACATGATACAGAAAACAATTTCACCCCCCCCCCCCTTTTGATACATTTATAATTTACTCATTGTGTTTCTGTCTATCAGTGTTATCAGTGCTCTGATCATTTGATTGCATCAGAATTATATCAATACGGGTTATCCTAAAAAGTGGAGGAAAATATAGGAGACACAGGTTCTCCCAAAGTGGAGGAATATATAGAAGATATGGATTAAGTGAGAAAAAGTAATAATTATTTTTATTACTGACAGGTGTCAGACTGGCATGCACCCACCTAGATGTAGCAATATATAAAATATTATGAATCTAGGTGTTCTAGTTACAGAGAAATGTATTCAAGTAGTAAAGTCGATGAACCATAAAATTGAGGTCAAAGCTACATGACAGGTGTCAGACTGGCACACACCTGCCTATATGTACCAATAGACAAAATATAGTATGTCTATACATTACTGTGCCTCAGAAATTGATTTGAATGTAAAACTATGTCGCAAAATTTACAAAGTCACTGAACCGTGCAAATGAGGTTGAGGTCAAATGACAAGTGGCAGACTGGCATGCACCAACTCAGATACATCAATGCACTTAAAATAATGGATCTATGTATTACAAATCCAGAGAAATTAACTTGAATGTGAAACTATGTCACAATTTTTATGAAATCATTGAACCATGAAGACAAGGTCAAGGTCATCTGAAACATGTGATGCTGGAAAGCTTATACCATAAACTACCTGTGGACAAAAGATGTTGCATATAAGTAATATAATTTAAAAGTTATTAAGGTTTTAAGAAAGTTTACGCCTTTGCCGCCACCTTTGCCGCCGGAGAGTAATACCTATGTCTCACTTTCAGCGATTTTTGTCGCAGGCGAGACAATTAAAAAAATTATACTGAAAGACCATTACTAAATTTGTACTATGTGTAAATTAAAGGGATAATTATACTGTATTTTAAGATCTGAGGGGGGTAAATTGTAGATTTTATTGTCGCAAAAATAGTTTCTGCCAACATATAAGCGGATCTGGAAAACAGATGTTTGTGACATCAAAATCTTAAGATTTACCCATAAAGATCCTAAAATACAGTTTGGTTATCTCTATTTAAATGCAAATCCAAAAAAGAGTACTTAAAATCGAATTTTAAATTACAGGAATTTTGGTATGCATCTATGTTGCTATTGGTTACGAAGGTTAATCATGGATTTTACCCCCTGAAAATTTTAACCTCATGAAATCAAAATTAGATTTACAAACATAAGTACATCAGAATCTCGCTTATAAAAATGAGGTCTACCACAAATTTGCACCACATTTGCAGTCACACATCACTGTGCCTGCAAGATGCACAGCTGCTGAACACTTCTGGCACACAGAGCTGTCTTCCATAAATGTGCTTGAATGTTCTGGAGTACTTCGGACACACATAAAAGTGAGCCACAAGTGTGCTGGAAAAATTTATTTGGTTTATTGTAAACTACTGTATGCCAAAAGTGTTACTAAAAGTTTTAGATCAATTATACTACATGAGGAACATAGAATGTGCAATAAATGTGCAGAAAATTTCAATCTTAGGGTGCCTGAAGTGGAGAAGAAACAAATAATAAAAATCTAAACAGAAGGCTAAAAAACTAATACAATTCAAAATTACAAAATATAAATGTTAATTAAGTTGAGATTTGTTCCTTTTGTTTCTGAAGTGGTGTGTAAAATCTTTATGAAAAGGATTTGAAGGCCTTATGGTGACTTCAAGATGAAGAATAACAATAAAAGCATTGTTCCGTTGCTTGTTTTTACCATGTATTGGTAGAGACTTTGTCTCATAGAAAAAAGAAGGGAAACGGGGAATGTGTCAAAGAGACAACGAGTCGACCCAAAGGGGAGTAATGCATTTTTTACTCCATATCCCTTCATTGATTATTTAAGACTGGAGTTTGTCTCTCCTACAGTGTGGAGTCCATAAAAAAGATTTGCTGTGTGAGAGATGTATGCTCTCTACAAATTTAAGTTATGGTGTACTTGTTCTTGAGAGAATTTCTCATATGGATACACTATCATACATTCAAATTTTGGTATTTTATTTTTTTTTTGTAATTTAAAAATCTTATTCTGACCACATGACCACCAGTTTATTGTGCCCACATCTCATGATTTCATTATGCAAAATTTTCTTACTATTGACTCGACGCATGCCCTGTGATTGTTTTTTATATGCTGTGACTGTCTTCTGTTTGTCTTTTTGTCAAGCAACGGATGACAGCGATTATAAGAACAATTTCCCAATTTTATGTCTGTTGACATCCCACATCCATGACATGTAATAACATGGATGTATTGGTTAACAGATCTAACAATAGGGCCTGTAAGTCTAGTACAATTTTCCAACTTCCGGGATCAAAAAATGTACCCGGAAGTTACATTTTTAAACGAAGATATATGACGTTTCAAACAAAAATTTTAACGTCATAATCCTCAGACGTCATGTTTTTGCGGGAAACGTTTTCGAATTGCATGTTTATCGTGGATTCTCGTGAGTCACATGACGAGACTTACAGACCCTATTTATTAAGCTCAAACCAGTGCTAGGCCCGTCTTGAGCTTACCGTGAGGTATGAGCAAAGCTCATTGTTGAAGGCTTCATGGTGACTTCAAAATGAATAACAACAAATGAAAGTGTTCAATTGCTTGTTTTCACCATGTATTTGTAGAGACTTTGTCTCATGTAGATTTACTCCATATCCCTTCATTGATTGAGTAATTAATGCTTCAGGTAAGTGTTTAATCTTATTTTCCCAAACCTGAAGATTGTAGCAAGACCATTGATGTTAAGAATTTTCCAGATGATTTGCATCTACTTCATGTTATTGTCCTTTGGATTTAAGTCCCTGACTATTATGTTTGGTATTTTTGCTATTACCCGTACTGTATAAAAATATAAACACAAATATAACTTGTTACCTGTTCAACAAAATCATAGAGTTCTGCACCAAATTCCACCCCTGTTGGTCCTCCACCTACTATGACTGTATGTAACAATCGTTTGCCCTCTGATTCATCTATCCCTGGTTGTACGGACAACTCAAAATTACATAATATTCTATTACGTATCCTTCTGGCATCTGCTACTTCCTGTTACAAAACAACAGAATCATTCATTTTCATAATACTGCTAGGGTTATGGTAGTTTCACTATGTATTAGCTCATACATCAAACTACACTGAATAAAACAAAAGATCCTGCTCATTGCCTTATTGTACATGCATGTATATTGTATTTTGTTATTTAACCAAGTGATAAATTTTCAATTTGAAAATAGTTGATGAGGCTTGATGAACCTTTTAAATTTCAAAAGAATCTATCTAGAAATATTTCTATAAACATGATAAAATTAAAGCAAATTTTAATTCTTCTTGTTGTCTAATGATTAAATTAAAGAAAACAGTTTTCTGACAAATGTACGAGTTGTCCATTTTTGCCTGTCTACAGGCCTCACAGACATAAACCTTACATGGTTGGGATGCCATTTTGTTGCCTTAAGTGTTTTCTTTTCTCCAAATTATTTAAGTGCTAGATGAACTCTTGAAAAACTTATTTATGTTCAATTCAGCAAAATTCTTGTCATTTCGTGCAAGTTTTAAAAAGATTATGATGATGGATTTTCAATATTCGTTTTGTTTGAAAAATCACAGGAAGTAAAATTATTTGCGATTTGTATCATGCATATGTTAATTTCACCTCTTGTTAAAGACCCTCAGGCAACATTAAGATGTAGACAGGAATAAATGCCCTATCCTTGATAAACTAGAGTTTCCTAAGTATCGTGTGCGTTTTTGTAACATGTACATTCACTCCATATCCTTTCTTTTTCCTATGATCTCTCATAATCATCTCTTGAGTACATATATTTGACTTAGTAATCATATTTTCAAAGGAAAGTCTGACTGAATACTGGAATTTTGCAAACTGACATATTGATTACACTACATGTTTCATGTAAAATGACACAAGAATGATCAAGAATATGTAACTGGAATATGTAAGATACAATATTTTACAAAAGAATATCATGGATATGGAGTAAATAAACACGAGACAATAACACATATGTTAACTCCAACTGTAATAACTTTCAATGAGCTGTATGGCCATTTCGGAAATTAATTCCTCATCAGCACTAGAACCCAAACAGGAAATCAATGTACATATTAATGTTTCTGAATCATTTATAACAATTTGTACTGAAGACCAGTTTTTTGCATTGCTGGTGAAATTTTTCTATAAAGGTTGCAATAAAAATGCATAAATTTCGAATCTCTGAATTTAAAGTTATCAAGTCATACATTGCACAAATGGTATTTATTTTTGTGAGTTTCTAATAGGGTCTGTAAGTCTCCTCATGTGACACCAAGAAATCACAATAAAATTTATATTTGAAGACGTTTCCCGCCAAAATATGACGTTGCGGGATTATGACGTCCAAATTTTTTGCTTGAAACGTCAGATTTTTCTGTTAAAAGTGCAACTTCCGGGTACAAATTATGTGCCCGGAAGTTCCAAAATTGAACAAGACTTTCAGATCCTATTATCAAAATGTTCAGACAGTACACAGTAAGAAATAGCAGTTTAAGTGACTGAAGTGAGCAAAGTACACTGTTTTGTTTTATATACCATGTATACTAACATGTCTTTCTTGAAAAGTAGATAGTCTACAAAGCATGTCTTGCTCCTGGTACAAATGGCTAACATAATTGGTCTAATGAAAAAGCAAACATTCTTTGTCTCTACTCACATTACATTTTAACTAATATGCATACAAGTACATACCTTTAAAAAGAAGGCATATTCCTGTACACCTGGTACATTGAAGGTATTACTTAGAGCTCCTACACCTATCACTAGTTTATCATAGTCTATGGAATATTTCAGTTCTGGTCTAAGAACACTTTCACAATAAATTTTCTTGTTGTTGGTATCTAACTTTGTGGCATATGATAAATGAAAATGATCAGGCTGGCGAAAAATCGTGTTTCTGATTGGTTCTATCACAGATCTGCAATGATAGTTATTAAACAATGCAATATTAACAAATAGTAACATCTTTTATTTATAAAACATTGCTATTTTAAATCAGTTTTTGCCATAATTTTTTTTATTTGTTGTTTAATAGCTTGCTTAAAGATGACACATGAAAAGTAATATCCTGTGCAAATTAAAACTACTGAAGGAAATAACATTTCAACTTGGTCCATTCAAAAACATGAAAAAGGTGTAGGGCACATAAGATTGATAGTGATATATAATCAAATTCAGGTATAGCTTCTTCAGGACTTCAATGCACATCAAATCTTGCTTACCCGTCTAGGCAGCTAAGGGTACTCCTAATTTTTATGGGGTTTCACATTATAAGTACTTTATTTTTTTGTGGCATTTGAGTTCTGATTCAGTAAATTTGTTTTATTCTTAGTACAACTGTCATGTCTGTGTAATCTCTATATTGCTATACTTTTAGACCTTCCAATTTTTAAAAACTTTTCCCTTTATCGACAAATTAGATTTTATTGATCATGTTGATGGAAATTTGTTTTTACATTATTTTGTACCTGAATTATGTAAAATATACTGCAAATGGTCAAGGACGGGAGGTAAAAACCACCTCTAGTGCAAAAAGATATATATAATCAAATTCAGGTATAGCTTCTTCAGGACTTCAATGCACATCAGATCTTGCTTACCCGTCTAGGCAGCTAAGGGTACTCCTAATTTTTATGGGGTTTCACATTATAAGTCAGTCTTATGTGCCCTACACCTTTTTCATGTTTTTGATGCAAAAGTATATATACTATTAGTAATTTGTTTTGTGATTATGGAATTCTCTGCTTGTATTGCATCAAATGCAACAGCATGAGATGCAATGCGAGCTGAGAATTCCATCTGAACAACACAATTTTCTTATTCTTTTGTTGATATATACAAAATATATATTTTTTTTAACTGAAATATTTTTTTGTAGTTAAACATATTATTGTTGGTTAAATACAGCACTTTTTTTCTTGGAATTGTCTTTTTTTCAAAACATTACCCAATGGGATATTGATACACTGTTGCTAACATTCCATAGAGATTAAGGATAATATGTTTGTATCAGTGCAGTGCAGAGACAATAGAATTATCGCCGATCAGGAAAAATTGAATATTAAAAAATAAGCGACAATATGAAATACATGTATTGATCATAAGTACCTAAATTCCAATGTTCCAACTGTTGTACTACACAATAATGGAGTAAACAGGAAGTGGTTCCTTGGACTGACAACAATCACATCAAACTTAGACTTGTCAATTGTCTTTAACACACTGTAGCTTCCCCATCCAGTCCCTAGTATTACCAGTCTATCACGTTTTTTTACTGTGGAGTCAATTTGTGTTGCCTCACTTATCATATTGATATTAGTTTTTCCCCTACTTATAAACTGTCTGATGCTCCTTAAAGCCATTTTCTATCTTTTTTATAGTCACGTTATCACAGTTTTCTTGCAATTTTGGCAGGTTCACAATACATGATAAATTAAGATAAATTCCAATTCACTTTTAAAACATTTTTTTCTATAAAATAAGTCATTATGCCTGCTAACATTGTTCTGAATGATCTTCTTTTCTTTTTCTCTACAAAGAGAAAATTTAAATATTAAACAACTATTTTTTTGTTTTTATTTTTTTTTTGTTTCATCCCATTAAAATTCTCTCAACAATACATTCATATACAACATCCTAGTTCTTGACTTTTCGCTTGCTCTCTGGAGCATTAGTATTTTCTCCTCTGTAAAAATCCTTCAATAAAGTTATTGCTCTGTCTGCCATAGCACCACTAACACAATGAAATGGTGGACCAAGGGTAGATAACTCATCACTATGTACTGACAGAATTGACCCACAGCCACCAAATCTATCATTAGCACAGCCATAAATAACAAAGGGGATTTCAATTTGTCTAAGTGCACCAGAGCACATTATACACGGCTCTACAGTCACATAAAGAACACAATTCCTGAACACTTCACGAGATTCTAATCCTTTTTCTTCACAATATTTAAACACTTTGTCAATTGCGACTATTTCTGCATGTCTTGTTGCATTTTTAGTTTCATTAACTTCATTCCTTCCCACAGCTATTTCAATTCCATTGTACACTAATAAACACCCCACTGGAACCTCCCCTGATTTTAATGCTTCTTCAGCAAGGTCGAATGACCTTTCCATCCATTTATTATGCTCTTCATTCATATTTCTGCAACTTAAAGCTATAAAATACAAAGAAATTTACAACATTTAGATAATTTACATTTGTTTAATTTGATTCAATAAGGATAATTATTGTGACGTACATGACACATAATTTTCCTAGTTTTTGTAACAGCATGCATATGCCTATTCACATACATACTACAGTACATAATTCATGTACATGGGAAAACATGCATGTAAAATTTCACAAATCAAAACATACACACACATACATTTGAAAATTAAATTTTTAACAAGAGTGGACATTAATAGATGTTTTGCCCGTCCCTGCTTGGTGGCTAAAACTTGAAAAAATCAAACTGGCCTCATCAGAAAAAAACAAGATGTGTTTTGTGAAACACTAATGCCCCCAAGTAGAAGTAAAGAAGAAACATTTAGCAACTTTGAACAATGAATGTCCTTCTGACAAAATAATTTGTAGAAATAAATTCTGGTATCAACTGAAAAGTGTAATCACATCATATGATGATTGCAATTGGCTGCAAACACAGAAGTCACCCAAATGACCCCCTCCAATCATTATCCAAGCATTATTAAGAAAACAATTTTCACCCCCCCCCCTTTTTGGAACATTTATAGTTAACTCATTGAGTTCTGTCTATCAGTGTTATCAGTACTTTGATTACATCAGGGATATTTTCATATACTTTATCAATACTGGTTCCCCAAAAGTGGAGGAATTTATTAATATTCAGAAGAGAAGAAATGAAATAATAGATATTTTTAGTAACATCCCTCATCATTGATATATATATATATAATACATATATAAATACCTGTAAAATGAAATTGAATATGCTGAATGATTTAAAAAATCTTTTTTACAAAAAAAATTCTATTGATATCAAGAAACATTTTATCATAAATGAGTCTAATGGTATATATATATAAAATAAAACAAAATATAATTTCATTTTAATTGTGAAATTTTACCGGACAGTCACATGACAAGGTCAAGGTCACGAGGTAAAATATTCTGGCACCAACTGAAAGGTCATCTTCCAGTGATTTTGTAAACCTTGTTTTACTACCTGATAAACGCTGTTTCCCCTGGGACTTGTTCCCAAAATCTGACCACAGCTCCCTTTTTTTTCTTCCCAATTGTGTTGACAAAATTCCCAAAAGGAGTGAGATCGCATATTGAATTCTTCCAAATCATTAAACAATTCTGGTCTTTGTAGTAAATAAATACTTTTTTACATGCATATTGCATTGAAGGGTCCCTACAGTGAATCCAACCCTGAAAACCATTTTTGCTGACATGGTTTTACAGTATTTAATGTTTGAAGTTAATGTCCCAATTTATCAGAAATTGTGCTATATTTTCCCAATCAAAAAGGCACAGGCAGTTTTTAAAAAGGGCAACAAAATCATAGCCTTCACAAGAAATACACATGCAAACTATGGTCAAAAGGTAAACTAGAGCTGTCGCGGGATGGCATCCAGTTATACCCCCACTAATTGAACTCTGAATGAATATGGCAAGTGTAAATTTAAGTGTGTGTGGACACAATACAGTTATGGACTCAGAACAAATGTGGACATTATGATAAACCTCGTCCCTTTTGCCAGAAAATATTCAAAGATGAAATATTTCCCCCTCAAAATTTCGGGCAGCAACCATACACCTTCATGCACAGCTTCAGGTGATGTACTTCAACAGTGTAACATTTCATCAAAATCCAAGCAGTCGTTTAGGAGAACATGCACTGACAAGACTGCCCCCCCCCCTTTTCAAGTAAATATTCAGTCAAATTATCTCCCCTTTAAAATTCAGGCAGGAACCATATAACTTCATGCACATCTTCAGGTGGTGTTTTATTAGTACTGTGTAACATTTCATCAAAATTCAAGCAGAAATTTAGGAGAACATGCGCTGACAAGGTTCATCCCCCTTTTTGCCAGATAATAATTCAAAGACGAATTATCTCCCCTTACAAATTTCAGACAGCAGCCATATCACTTCATGCACATCTTTAGATGGTGTACTACAACTGTGTAACATTAATCCAAGCAGCTGTTTAGGAGAACATGTGCTGACAAGGTACATGGACGAACGGACAGACAGACGGACAGGGTGATTCCTATAGATAGTGTTCTACAACTGTGCAACATTTCATCAAACGTCAAGCAGCCGTTTAGGAGAACATGCGCTGACAAGGTTGCCCCCCCTCCTTTTCAAGAAATTATTCAAAGTCAAATTATCTCCAATTTAAAATTCGGGCAGGAACCATATAACTTCATGCACATCTTCAGGTGGTGTACTATAACTGTGTAACATTCATCAAAATCCAAGCTATCATTTAGGAGAACATTCGCTGACAAGGTTCATCCCCCTTTTTGCAAGATAATATTCCAACACGAATTATCTCCCCTTAAATATTTCGGACAGCAACCATATCACTTCATGCACATCTTCAGATGGTGTACTACAACATTTCATTAAAATCCAAGCAGCCGTTTAGGAGAACATGCACTGACAAGGTACATGGATGGACCGACAGACAGACAGACAGACAGACAGACGGACAGGGTGAAAGGTCTTGCCACAAGGAATACACATGTAAAATATGAAAGCCCTATCGGGCCTAAAAAAAAATACCTGTGTTTCCAGTAACATACTCTTCAAAATTAGGGTCGGTAGGTAGGCATTTTTTTTTTTTTTTTTCCAAAACTTTTTACATAGACATATAGAGAGTAACTTCATTGACTTNCAAGCAGCTGTTTAGGAGAACATGCACTGACAAGGTACATGGACGGACAGACAGACAGACAGGCAGACAGACAGACAGACAGACAGACAGACAGACGGACAGGGTGAAAGGTCTTGCCACAAGGAATACACATGTAAAATATGAAAGCCCTATCAGGCCTAAAAAAAATACCTGTGTTTCCGGTAACATACTCTTCAAAATTAGGGTCGGTAAGTAGGCATTTTTTTTTTCCAAAACATTTTACATAGACATATAGAGAGTAACTTCTGGACTTTAACAGTGCTTCTTTAAAAATTGCCAAAAAATTTTTAGGGTAGGCATTTTTAGCCCCAAAAATCTAGGGTCGGTAGGATTACCGGAAACACAGATTTTTTTGTATTCTGCCTCACTTACCATTCAAAGGATATACCCAATGTTAAAGTTTTTTGTGGACAAATAAACAAACAGACAGGCCAAAAACTATATGCCCCAAATCTTCGATTCTCGGAGGAATAAAAAACTTAAACTGAGCACTGGACCATGAAATATAGGTAAAGGTCACATAATTTTGTGTCCGCTAGATAGGGTTCTTCGTAACCTATAGTCCAAATACAAAGTTCCAACATCGAATAAAGAGTTCCATAAAATAACTTGAGTTTACGCTGCTGTCATCACAGCTGTCATACTTTGCACACTTATTTCTCACTTTAAAATTGACCTTAGAGTATTCAGGTTTACCAATCAAAATCTAATGAACATATCAAAAGTAAAAGTAAAATAATAGTTGGAGTATGTTGTGTAATATGATCTTCCTCTGCTATTGCCTAATACCGTATGGGCCCTTTTAAATGTTGAAGTTCATTAAAAAAAAAGACTCTGTACCACCAAATTCAAAGCTAAAGGGTACATGTATACATTCAACTGGGACTGTAAAAGGTATTGGGCATGCAGATCAATATAAGATGTAATTCTTATAAATCTTTTGCAATGCATTTTGCTTTGTGAGTACACAAATTTCTTTACACCACACAGAATTATACAGGGGTTAAAACTTTTTTCAGAACCTTACTGGTCCAGGACTTGTAGCTCAAAGAAATTCACTGGTCCTGACCAAATTTTCAGTGGTCCGTACAGACTTGCCCAAAATTTGAAGTAAGTCCCAGACCACAATTTTTTTTCATTTCCCATAGGGTAACATATTAACTTTTATAAAGGTTTAAATAAAAATTCTATGCTGAAAGTTAATTATTTTTATCTATACCAATTCAGCCTTTGACTGGTATCATATATAAAATTCACAAACTTCTACATGTTCTACCAGATCCTTTTTCCTTGACAGCCAACAACATTAAAGTACCAAAATTGATAAGTCCAGAGAGTTCAGAAGATAAAAAAAAATTTCCCTATTCTCTCTACCTGTTCATATAATAATGATTTTTGTGATACAATACATTTGAAGCCTGTTCTTGTCCTGAGCGCAGAAAAAAATAGAGAAATTCATATAAATGACCAAAGAAAAAATGCACCAAAAACACTAGGAATAATATTCGAAGGACAATGAGAACAGGCAAGAAGAAAACTGAACTCGGACCTGGATGTCATATTACTACAGTTACGATCGGTCATTACTTACAAACGTTATAAGTAACTTACGACCAACGTTACGACTCACGACTTTTGATAAAACCACTAAACACGAATGACATCATGTTGATCAACTTTAGCTTTACGCTTATATCATCGATAGGGATTTCCCGTTGCTGTCAAGCCCGAAGAAGATCAGTCTTCAATGCGCTTGAAAGTAAGGATCAATCTATATATGTTTTCAAAGTTTATAATTGAGTTGGATCAATGAAAAAGTAAACAACATGAAACGTGAAGTAAATCATTTCCTCTGATTTTTCACTGGTCCGTCGGACTTTTTGAATGGTGTTATGCACTGGTCCGTAGTTTAAATTCCCAGGTCCCGGACCTCGGACCAGTGGATTTTTTAACCCCTGATTATAATGCACTAATGTACAACACTTAAATAAAAACTGACTTATCCCTTTTAGAGGGTAGCACAGGGTTATTTTCTAGCAGCATTTTTGCTGTTTTTTATTTCATGTGTTGTTGTGTTGGAGGGTCGTTATTTGCCGTGTTTCATGAAAACCGAAAAAGGGCATCCTGCAAGCCAATTTCTTTTTGTTCCTCATGTTGTGACATTTTATTTCTCGTATGCCCATATGTAACATTAAATAGAGTCTGCCGTAAAATACTGTCCGCCTTTTCAATTGTTACCTGCTATGATAAAGTCAGAGGAGGGAATACAACGTGATGATCATGAAATATTGTCCTCTTGGATTTTCCAGTGAAATATATAACAGGAAGGACACTTTTTCACAGGACACTATTTTGGCTTACACGTGCACAGTACTCTACTGTACAACACTCCTTTTATACCTTCCTATCATGGGTTATTGTGGGACATTATTTTTTGTGGATTACATTGTTTTTCAATGTAAATTATGACGTCATAATAAGGCCATGAGAAAAAATAATCCGAGTATAAAAGTTAAAAAAAGTGGACGTAGATCTCCTATCATAATTAATCACAGATTTACCAACAGTTCAAAGGTGAATGTACATACATGTGATCTCCCGACGGGAGCATGGAAATCTCTCGGATTTTCAAGGGCTTCTTCAACCTCCCGGAATTTCAGAAATATCTCACGGAAAATCGGCTTCCAGCCAAAATAAAAAATGTGTACAAAATCGCCATTTAGGAGTATTCCCAAGTGATATAATTAGCCTAAAGCCACTTGACTGCTCATAATCTTTGTTACTGTAATCTAATTGTCTAAACTGACACTTTAATTACACCTGTAATGCTAATTAAAGGATTAGGTCAGTTGTAAACAAACGCCGTCGGAGATTTGTTTACTTGTGTTCCTGGGCATGGTATCACTAATTACCGGTCAATCAGAGATATCTTGCTTACCTGTATGGCAATTAACTATCAGTTATTAAAAATAATTAATTCTTTGAACATTAAAATCTTTCTTTCAGCAAATTTTTCATAATTAACAGGTCAAACTTTCTCTTTGAATACAATGATTTTATTTAAAGATCACATTTCTTTTAAAGTTGGGTTATTTCCCCCTTAAAAATTGTCTTTCCATTTCCATGAATTTATTTTTTAGAATTGAACTTCTGCTGATATTTGCTATTTCAGTATAACAGAAATTTTTATTTCAACACTATTTTAGCTAAAAAAAATGTGTTTGTAAACAACATTTGTTTGATATTTTGCAAAATAATTTCTTTAAAATCACAAATTAATAGAAAGTAAAACCATACCTGCCAACCCTCCGGTTTTGTGCGGGAGACTCCCGCACAAACGACGAAATTCCGGAAATCTCCCGCTTTCGCGTCTGATCCCGCGCGGGAGTTAGAATCTCCCGCATTCGGATATTTTAACCCGCAATGACCCGCATTCGTATCTCTCGGGACTTTTCACTAATCTCAATAAGACGTAAACAAACAATGAACGATTTGAAAACTTTGGTGAGTACTTTTCATGATCTATTTATAAGTAATCGAAAATCATTTCTGTCATGTCAACTCCAACAAGAAAGAGGTCCTTGTCTGGCCCAGCGGGTAGTGTGAAAAAAAAAGAAATATAGCTGCAAGTACCAATCAGACTGGACGAAAGATTTTCAATTTTTACGAGTGAGTCCACTTGGCAATGAATCTGCACTGTGCACATTATGCTCCGTCAATTTTTCGGTTGCATCTGGCGGTCTTTACGATGTCAAAAGGCATGTTAAGTGTGAGACACACAATAAGGCAGTGGAGGCTAAAAAAACTACAAAGTCAATGGGTTCTTTCTTACAGAAACCAAACGATAAATTTGACAGTCAGCTTATCATGGCCAAAACCAAAATATGGAGTGTCATGAGTATTGTCCAGACTCAGATGGACTGAAAAGGGCAAAATCAGCTTGTGTGGAATATAACAATGAACTGAAGAAATAAAGTATATTTATCATTAGTTCTTATTGGTGTTTGTAGATGTATACAGTGCACATGTCATATATTTGGGCTGAAAATGTCGTTCGCGCAAAATCTCCCCCTCATCTGTTATAGCTGAGGGGGAGACCTCCCTCATTGAAGGTTTCAGAGGTTGGCAGGTATGGTAAAACTGAGATATATATATTTATAATGCTCAGTTGATGATTGCTTTCCAAAATTCTCTCATTTCCAAGTCAATTAGTGCATAATGCAGGTATAGAGATATAATTCTCTGTAAAAATCAACAAATGGAACCCATTATTATCACTGATGTGCTAAATCTAAGCATTATAAAATAAACGAAAACAAATACATAAAAATTATAAATCATAAAAGTAAAATCTTCATAGTACACATTGCCCTGCAAAACTGATACGCAAAAGTGACTAATGGTCTTAAAATCTTAGCTTAATCGCTGGCAGTATATATATCTTATGTTGAAAATATGGCAATAAAAAATCTCCCTGATTTCACCTGAAAAAATGGCTAATCTCCCTGAAAATCAAGGCTATCTCCTGCATTGGCTCCAGAGACCTATCACATGCATGAATGTATTTAGAGATGAAAACATGTTACTTACATCATACTTGCATGTAAGTGACTTGTTTATACATTGCCTTTTTTTATTCAAAAATTACGAAAAGTACTATGAAATTCTCATTTATCTTACATCATGC
>MJUU01016190.1:77593-87759 GCA_002080025.1 Modiolus philippinarum | reverse complement strand
GAGTACATTCAAAGATCATTTCTTCTGAAACCATTTTGCCAGTTGGAAGAAACTTCGGAACATTTCAAAACAAATGCCTCTCAAGTCTGCACCTTTTCCAAATATCCTACAAATGGGAAACATAGTTTAATACTGAAGTATATTCAAAGATCATTTCTGTCTGAATTGAACCATTTGGCCAGATGAAATATACTTTGGCACAATAGTTCAATTCTAAATTGTAACCTGCAGATTCATTCCCTATCCAAAAAGGCAGACAGAAGGAAAAATGATTAGATGTTGGACCAAATAACATAAAGGTTTCTTTTCGTAGTTTGAAAATGAGACTCTCTAACTTGCAGGTTTATTTGACTGTGAATCAGCCGTTATTAAGGTGAGTGATACATGCTCTTGAGAGCTTCTGGTTTATTATAGTCATTTTCAAAAACTTAATTGCAATCTTGATTCCAGCTTTGGTAAATTTCCTGAAACTTTCAAAGACCTTTTTCTTTTTTTTTTTTGAATAGCATACGTTCAAAATGCCTTAATGCATTTGACTGAAACTTTCAAGAGATGCCTATTTATGTTTGGTTCAGCAAATGAAAGTTTGAGATCCCGTGTACTAGTTAGTACGTAAACAGAGTATTTGAGCTGCAACAAAACATCAGAGTGTCTTAAAGAATTTGCTCGAAACTTTGGAACAGCCTCATTCAGGCAAAATTAGGTCACTTTGACCTATATTTTCCACATGATTGACTTACATTCAAGTTTGTGTCCGAGGTGCATGCATCTTTGGCAGTAGGTCAGCATCCAGGCAAAATAAGGTCACTTTTCTGTTTATGTCCGAATTCAGGTCTCGATAACTACATGGTAAGATCATTTAGCCTTTGTATACATGCATAAGGGATGGTAAATGAGCACCCTGGCCAAATTGGGTTTCTGTGTCCATGTGCCATAACGAGGCGAACTTTGTAATGTTTATGTTCTTACCCAATCTAAGGTTGCTGTCAGCTGAATTGAAAAAAGACCTTATTGGAAATGCATTTAGGGATCTTCTCCTCTGAAACTGCTTGAACGATTTCAGTTAAATTTTAACATGATATACCTCTGTTAACCTACTTCAATTTTTGTAGATTTTATTTTGATATCTCGGGCGCGGATCCAGGCAATTAGAAAAGGGGGGGTCGAATTGGAAATGGAAGGAAATTTCGCCGATCGGAGTGAGGCGCTAAAATTTTTGTGGGTATTTCTTAATAAACATCAGGATATTCATTAAAAAATACACGATTGTTCAGAAAAAAGGGGGTTCCAAACCCCAAGAACCCCCCCCCCCGGATCATCGAAGATACCTACCAGCTGGGAACATATAGTGCAGCATAGGAGCCAGGTGAGCGGTACAGACTAAAGGAAATCTCCGTTTGATACAAAGGCTATGCCAGGATGAGCTTTGGCCATCACTTGGCGTCTGCTGTTTGTCCGTCGTCCGTCGTAAATTTTTCAAAGATCTTCTCCTGTGAAACCACTGGGCCAATTGGAGCCAAACTTATTAAAAATAGTCCTTGAGTGGTCCCCTTTAAAATTTATGTCCGGCAGGTCCGTACCTCATCCAAGATGACCGCCAGCGCGGTACATAGTTTTAACATTGAACCCTATGGAAAAGACATTCAAAGATTTTTTTCTCAGAAACTAACAGTCCAATTATAATCAAAATTTGTCACAATGGTTCTTAGATGGTCCCTTTCTAAAAAGGTATCTGGCAGGTCCGTACCTCATCCAATAGGCCGCCAGTGGGAACATATTATTTTAATGGGACCCTATTGAAAAATACATTCAAAGACTTCTTCATAGAAACTTCTGGTTCAATTAAAACCAAACTAAGCCATAATGCTTAGATGGTCACATCCAAAAAAGTATCCGACAGGTCCGTACCTCATCCAAGATGGCCGCCAGTGGGAAGAAAGTTTTAATATTGGACCCTATGGAAAAGACATTTAAAGATCTTCTCAGAAACTACTAGTTCAATTAGAACCATACTCAGTCACAATGATTCTTAGATGGTCCCTTTCATAAAAGGTATCCAGCAGGTCCGTACCTCATTCAAGATGGCTGCGAGCGGGGAACATAGTTTTAACATTGGACCCTAAGGAAAAGACATTCAAAGACCTTCTTCTCAGAAAAGACTAGTCCAATTAGAACTAAACTTAGTCACAGCGGTTCTTAGATGGCTCTTCCAAAAAACTATCTGACAGGCGCGTACCTCATACAAGTTGGCTGCCAGCGGGGAACAGGGTAAGAACCTTGTCAGCGCATGTCCTTTTAAACAACTGCTTCGCTATGACCACGTGGTACACTTTAATTTACCCTTATCTTATTGATTCAGGGTTCAGTATATGAGTATAGTTGGCTGCCGTTCAGAGACAGCTCTAATTTAAAATTGGACTATGGGAAATGCATAGCAGGATCTAGAGAGATACTGAATGGATTCAAACTAAACATTGCTGCATGTGGAATGATTCTTATGACGTGCTGACAAAGTGCCTGCCAACTTTCATGACTTTTGAAAATGCTAGTTGGGGTTTTGATACCTGAGACAACTTCAAGAATACAAAAAAAAGCCAATAAAAGGGCGGGGGCTTTAAATCCACTTCCCTGTGGTTTTTAGCATCTTAATGATATATTATCATTATGCAATAAATAGATGAATGATTGGTTAAACCGAAGAAATAACGAAATACTGAAGGTATTGTAAATTTTGATTCTGGCCATTTCGACAACTTATGTCTCTTCAGTGCAGATAAAATCTTAACATTTGGAAGACCATAAACACGAAGGTGTGTAAAACAAACTGGTAGAGAACAAATAACCAATACGATGTAAATGGAAAACAAAAATCAGCTAAGGACAGATATGAGGGAGATACTCCTTAGGATTCAATGAAATTTACAAAGAAATAAATTTTGCAAGTTTCCAAATAAAATCGGCTTTCGGGTGAGCACCGAAGTAAGAAATAATTGCTCTCTGAACTTTTCAAACTTTATGCTCAAATAGGGATGATTAGTACGTTTGGTGTTGTTAATCTGGTGCTGATCTGTCACCCAACGTGGCTACCAACAGGTAACTTAATTTTAACATTGGACCCTATAGCAAAAAAGCACACAAAGATCTTCTAGAAAATTGCTCAATGAATATTAACCAAAAATGGCATACATAATACTTGTGAGGTGCTGACCAAGTGTTTTTACTTTGGTGTTGATCCTCTATCCAACATGTCTGCCAGCGATGATCTCAGTTTAATAAGAATCGCTGAATGGATTTAAACCAAACATGGCATGAATGATTCTTGTGAGGTGCTGACCAAGTTTTGTTACTTTTGGGGGGTCCCTTTCCCAAAATCCTGTTAATATTTCTACATTTTCCCGTTTCACGAGCGGGAACTGAATATTTTACAGAGACTCTTAAAGAAGCCACTCTTTCCCGTTTCACGGGCTCAGCTTTCAGCAGTTCCCGCTTCACGCTGGACATCCTTTGCCGTTTTCGCGTGCACTTTTTGTAACGATCCCGATTCCCGCTTGCTTAAAAAACCCAATCCCGATTCCCGCTTATATCCTATCGAGATCCACTTTCGGGCCAATCCATCGCCCAACGTGGCCTCGAGCGATGCACTATTGGAAATGTATACAGAGATCTTATAGAGAACTGCCAAATTTGTTTAAACAAAACATAGCATGAATCTTACTTATCAGGTGCTGTCCTTGTGTTGTTACGTCCGCCATACAACATGGCTACCAGTGGGGAACTTAGTTATAACTTTTGGACCCTATGGGAAATATGCATACAAAGATTTTATTTCTCCTAGAGAACCACGAAATGCATCAAAACCAAACACGACAGGAATGTGCCTGTGAGGTGATGATTTTGTGTTGTTACTTTGGAGCCATTAATCCCTCATCGAAAATGGCCACCAGCCAGGAACATTGTTAAATATTGGACCCTATGGATAGAACCTACAATTTCTTTTCCTGTGCGATAACAGGGCCAGTTAGAACCAAACTTAATCACTTAGATGGTCTTATTCTTACATGGAGTCATACTGTCTCAGTTTGTGTTGGATATGAATTGCCCTGGTATGAATTTTGGATTTATGATTTTAGAATTCCCCTTCCCTCATCTTGCTTCGGTGTTCGTTTGCCGATATATCAAACCTGACGTCTTTCAAGACTGTGCATTACCCCAAATTGTCTGCAAATGGGGAATATAGTTAAATATTGGAGTACATTCAAAGATCATTTCTTCTGAAACCATTTTGCCAGTTGGAATAAACTTCGGAACATTTCAAAACAGATGCCTCTCAAGTCTGCACCTTTTCCAAATATCCTACAAATGGGAAACATAGTTTAATACTGAAGTATATTCAAAGATCATTTCTGTCTGAATTGAACCATTTGGCCAGATGAAATATACTTTGGCACAATAGTTCAATTTTAAATTGTAACCTGCAGATTCATTCCCTATCCAAAAAGGCAGACAGAAGGAAAAATGATTAGATGTTGGACCAAATAATATAAAGGTTTCTTTTCGTAGTTTGAAAATGAGACTATCTAACTTGCAGCTTTATTTGACTGTGAATCAGCCGTTATCAGTAAGGTGAGTGATACATGCTCTTGAGAGCTTCTGGTTTATTATCTTGATTCCAGCTTTGGTAAATTTCCTGAAACTCTCAAAGACCTTTTTCTTTCTTTTTTTTTTGGAATAGCATAAGTTCAAAATGCCTTAATGCATTTGACTGAAACTTTCAAGAGACGCCTATTTATGTTTGGTTCAGCAAATGAAAGTTTGAGGTCCCGTGTACTAGTTAGTACGTAAATAGAGTATTTGAGCTGAAACAAAACATCAGAGTGTCTTAAAGAATTTGCTCGAAACTTTGGAACAGCCTAATAGATAACGGAAACTTTGGTACAGCTTTTTAAAGAAGACGCCAAAATATTTTGAAGTCTGTGTGTCAAAGGTTGAGGTGATATACCTTCAGAAATGAAAAATTTTAGGTGAAAATATGTTTCAAAAGCGCAACTTTCGTTTTGATGAAATATTTAGATTATCTTCTATCCCATGAAAGGTTAGGACAACGCTGAATGCTTAGCATATTTTGATTTGGTTCTTTTATAACAATTCTGTTGATATCGATTGGACCAATAAGGACTGGGTCACAAAAATGTCAGTTTTCTTTTGGAAATGCACCGAAATTGTTATGTCTTGTTCGTCCAACCTTTACTTCATCCAACAAAAAGAAAAATGTGGACACATTAAAAAGCTTGATACAGTAATAGATGAACACCAAAAAAAAGCTTGATACAGTAATAAGCTGGACACAAAATAGTGAAAACAAAGCTTACAATGAGAATAATCAAAAGAAAAAAATCCCATCAAAATCTGATGAAAAATAAAGATTTCACGTATTTCTAATAATTGCAATTTCTACCCCTTTGACCCCATATATCCCGGAAGCGATAGAAGCCAAGTCAAATCTTTTGACACTACTGAAAGCTTGCATTGAGAGGAATCCAAAGAAAACTAAAGGCTCAGATACTGAGCCTGAATCGCTCGCCTGCCAAAATGCTTACAGCAGGTGATGAAGTAATGTTTATCACAAAGGATCCTATGTTAAAATATGTTCTGTGCTGGCGGTCTTGTTTTTTATCGGATCAAAACAAAATAAGCAATCTTAGTTTGACTGAATTTGCTTCAATTATTTAAGCGCATGTTATGAAAAAAAATGTTTAAATATATGGGTACATTCTAAACCAAATCAATGCTGGGAGCTATCTTCTTTATCAGATCCCAACGAAATGAGAAATGTTTGTAAAGGACCTTCCATACATCCTTTCTGTAAAGTTTGCCTGAATTTGCTTCAATAGTTTCAGAGGAGAAGATGAAAATGATGTTTTCTCATAGGGTCCAATGTTAAAACTAAGATCAGCGCTGGCGGATATGTTTTTTTATTGGATCAGAGGAGTTGATGAAAATGTCATTTTTCCCATATGGTCCTATGTTAAACCCAAGTTCCGCGCTGGTGGTCATCTTTTTTATCGGATCAGAACAAAATGAGCAATCTTTCAAGGGACCTTCCATACATCATTCCTGTACAGTTTGGTTGAATTTGTTTCAGTGGTTTCGGAGGAGAAGAACAAAATGTGAATTTCCCATATAGGGCCAATGTTAAACTATGTTCCATGCTGACGGCCATGTTTTTTGTCGAATCAGAATAAAATGAGCAATCTTTGTAATGGACCTTAAGTGCATCAATCCTGTAAAGTTTGGCTGAATTTCCTCCAGCAGTTTCAGAGGAGTTGATGAAAATGTGATTTTTCCCATCGGGTCCTATGTTAAACCTAAGTTCGGCGCTGGCGGCCATGTTTTTTATCTGATCTGAACGAAATGAGCTATCTTTGTAAAGGACCTTCCATACATCATTCCTGTAAAGTTTGGTTGAATTTGCTTCAGTAGTTTCAGAGGAGTTGATGAAAATGTGAAAAGTTAACAGACGGATGGACGGACGACAGACAGATGGACAGACGGACGCCAAGTGATGGCAATAGCTTCAGAGGAGTTGATGAAAATGTGAAAAGTTAACAGACAGATGGACGGACGACAGACAGACGGAAGACGAACGCCAAGTGATGGAAATAGCTCAGACTGACCCTTTGGGTCAGGTGAGCTAAAAATCCCATCAAAATCTGATCTACAATAAAGATTATCTTGAACTTACTATGAGGTATGAGCAAAGCTCATTGTTGAAGGCCTCATGGTGACTTCAAGATGAAGAACAACAATAAAAGCGTTGTTCCCTTGCTTGTTTTTTACCATGTATTTGTAGAGACTTTGTCTCATGTGCATTTACTCCATATCCTTTTATTCACCATATACTTATTTCTAAAAATTGCAATCCCTATCCCTTATAGCTCAGAAACAGAAAGACTTATGCCAATTTTGTTGTCATACTACTGAAAACCTACAATTAGAGGAATCTAAAGAAAAAAATGCCATTGAAATCAGGTAAAAAATAAAAATTTTAGGTAATCCACATGTTTGCAATTTTGGTCCAGTTGGACTCCTCATAGCTTGTAAAGGAAAAAAGTTATCAAAAATCTGGTGGTGTTGCGCTATGTTAGATTTTATAAGGAATCCATTGCAAAAAACTGCATCAAAATCAGATTAAATATTAAAAAATTTAAATTTTTGAAATTTGCCCCTTTTGGGCCCATTAATCTCGTGAACGGTACATGCCACATGAAATCCGTTGGCATATTCCAGATTGGAAATTTTTTAAGGAGTACACTGAAAGAAACCCCATCAAAATCCAATAAATCATAAAGATTCTACAGTCAAATATGTGAAAACACCCAATTTAACCCCTTTCGGCCCCTTTTTCTGAAACGGGTGGGGCCAGGAACACAAAATTATGACCTGGGCTTAAGCATGTACCAAGAAATATACTAAAATTTGAAAATGTTCCGTTCACTGGAACCAAAGTTATGCTGCGTCCACAGACACGAAAATGCCCAATTTTATCCCTTTTTGACCCCTTTCCCTGAAATGGGTGGGGCCACAAACCCGCAATTAAAAACCGGGCTTAACCTTATGCCAAGAAAACTCCTACTGAAATTTGAAAATGATCCGTCAACTAGAACCAAAGTTATGCTGGCTACAGAAGCGGACGCAGACTACTGCACCATACCATAATACAACCGCAAAATTTTTTGCAGTCGTATAAAAAAAACATTCAAATTGTCAAAATTTCATGGAAAAAAGGCAATTACTCCAGGACAAGTTTTGGGATTTTCTTCCAAGTTGAAGGACAGGTAGATCATGTTATGCTGATAATTTAAACACCATGTCAGATTTTAAGAATCTGTAATGGTTTGTGAGTTATTTGCAAAAACAGCAATTTACCCCTATGTTCAATTTTCGTAACAGTGGACATTTTGTCTTTGACCTAATCAAACACAATTTTGAAACTGCATACCCTGGTGATGATTCAGGCCAAGTTTAGTTATAATTCTTGAAATTAATGACCGACGATGTATGAAATTACGAAAATTTGACAAATAAAGGGCAATAACTCCAACATGGGTATTTAGATTTTCTTCAAAATTTCCAGAGGGGTAGATCTTTGTATGCTGAACATTTTTGCAATTTCAAGTTTACTTCTATCTGTTATAGTTTTTCCATTAAAAAATAAAAGATATCAAATTTTAAAAATATTTAAGGAAAAAGGGCAATAACTCCAAGACCGGTTTTTGAATTTTCTTCAAAATTGCTAGGCAGGTAGAGCTTGCTATGTTGATAATTTTCTAAACTTAAGATTTTTTATATCTGTAACAGTTTTCGATTTATTTGCATAAACATCAATTTACCCCTATGTTCTATCTTTAGTAACAGCGACCATGTTGTTTGACCTGCCGACAAATCAAACACAATTTTGAGAATACCCTAATGATCTTTGGCTTCATTTGGCCAAATGGTTCTAAAGGAGAAGATTTTTTATATTGTTGACAGACGGACGGGCTATGGATGCATAGTGATGGCAAAAGCTCACATGGCCTTTCAGGCAAGGTAAGCTTAAAACTATTTTCATGGCCAAAATATGGAGACAAGGGTGACTTTTAATGCCTAATCACATTATTGAGCAAAGGCATAATAAATACTGCATAAATCAATAATGGCACATATCAAAATCAGCTTGATTTGTAAAAAAATAAATCTTTATTTAATTAAGTACATCACTAACATAACTAAAATCACCATGGTTAAAAATTATTTGTATCACAAATCATCACTTATAGCACCACTTTAATTATTTCAATTTTAAAAAATGATATAAATGTGTTTTCATTCAGGATAAAGATTCTTAATATCTCTAATAATTACCTTTACAAAATATATAATAAAAAGATGGTTGTCATGGATACTCTACCTTGTTTTTACATACTTGAAACAAACAAACAAACAAATATATTCTATTTACTAGAAAGACATCTTTGTACTACCAACTTATTGGAGTCTTGTCTCTATCGAGTTTCATGAAACTTTTATGGATAGAAGTAATTACCTGCTGTAGTTTCATATATCAAGTTTTGAAATAATTTCATTTTGTACAGATGTAAAATAGTAATATTTTTGACATAGACTTTATTTTGAAATAGTGAAATTTGCAAACTGATTGAAAAAAAATAAGTAAAAATGTTAATAATATGCTTTTTGTCATCATAAAAAAAGTGCTTGAATATATCTTTTTGATGTCTCTTTTGTGCAGGTCAAATCAAAATCTATGAGGGTAAATTTTTCCCCAAAATACGTTTTATGATTTTCCTAAAAAATTGAAATTTACCTTCCTTTGATCATGTCATACAGTGAATAAAACTTTTAAAAAAAATCTATGAAGGTTATTTCAAGTTATCATACAACATAGAGCTTATTCTCAAAATATGCACTTTTTGGTATGAAAACTAAGTTTTTCCACCAAAACTGTTTTCAGATCATACTCAATATGAAAAGGAATCTTCCTTCGATCATGTCCAAAACTTCAAAATCCGTAAAAATCTGTGAAGGTCATTTCATGTTATCATACAACAGAGCTAATTCTCAAAACATGCACTTTTCCATATGAAGACTAAGTTTTTCCCAAAAAATTGTTTTCAGATTTTTCTCAAAAAAGAAAGGAAGCTTCCTTTGGTCAAGTCCAACATTGAGTATCAAAATCTCGAGTTATGGGATGAAATAGTGTTAATTCTCAAAATATGCATTTTTTCATATAACAAGTGATGACACTAAAAGATGTCTCGCCCGTCCCTGCTGGCCTCTAAATTGATGTGAAATGTAAGTGAACTAATCAGAAAAGTGAACATGCTCACTAGACCATGAAATTGAGGTCAAGGACAAAGGTCACCTGCCAGACTGACATGTACTACCAAAGACCAACCTATATACCAAATATTATCAACCTACCACTTCTAGGTACTGAGATATGGACTTAAGCAGGAAAACTTAACATGGCCACTAGACCGTGAAATTGAGGTCAAGGACAAAAGTCAAGTACTGGACTGACATGTACTACCCAAGACCAACCTACATACCAAATATTATCTACCTACCACTTCTAGTTATTGAGAAATGGACTTAAGCAGAAAAAC
>MJUU01016190.1:22971-73735 GCA_002080025.1 Modiolus philippinarum | reverse complement strand
ATAAAAGTCACTCAAGCGTAAAATATAGGTCAAAGTCACCTAACTGTCAATGTTTTGGGTAGTACTCATCAAGGCAATTAATTTGATGAAACATGATATTATTATAATGCGTAGTTGTTGAGAAATGGACTTTAACGCAAAATTTAACAAAAGTCACTCAAGCGTAAAATGTAGGTCAAAGCCACCTAACTGTCAATGTTTTTGGTAGTACTCATTAAGGCAATTAATTTGATGAAACATCATATTGTTATAATGCGTAGTTGTTGAAAAATGGACTTTAACGCAAAATTTAACCAAAGTCACTCAAGCATAAAATATAGGTCAAAGCCACCTAACTGTCAATGTTTTGGGTTGTACTCATCAAGGCAATTAATTTGACAAAACATCATATTGTTATAATGCATAGTTGTTGAGAAATGGACTTTAACGCAAAATTTAACCAAAGTCATTCAAGCGTAAAATATAGGTCAAAGCCACCTAACTGTCAATGTTTTGGGTCATACTCATTAAGGCAATTAATTTGATGAAACATCTTATTGTTATAATGCGTAGTTGTTGAGAAATGAACTTTAACGCAAAATTAAACCAAAGTCACTCAAGCGTAAATAGTAGGTCATGGATCCCTAATTGTTAGTGAATCTGTAAGTACTAATCAAGGTGCATGTACTGATGCAATATTATCAAAATACCACAAGAGGTTGCCAATATATGGACCTAAACGCAAAACTTAACATCGGGACGTACGGACGTACGGACGTACGGAGAAGGGTAAATCTATATGCCCCTTCCACTTCGTGGCGGGGCATAAAAATATATTTCTTCTAAAAATCCAATAAAGAATGTAAAATTTATAAGTAAATGCAATTGCACAAGTCATAAGATTATTCATATATGCCATGATTGCAGGGCTTTTAATCATGGCATGAACAACTAAGGGACCATTAAAAACAAATTGAGAGGTATACAAAAGTGGAAACTTCTTCAAATGAGAAATAAAAGGTTATGTTATTTGTAAAATTTGAGCCGAAGCTAAAAATTCATAGCTTCAGCTCAGATTTCTCAAAAAACATATATTTTCAAACCCAAATAATACATGATGTCAAAACTGAAAGTCCACAGACATCATGAATTATTGGAGTTCAAGAAATGAACTTTCCTCGTATAAAATCAGTTATTTGAATATGTATCACAAAATTACAAGATATCCAATGACATCATGTTTAATCTGAGTTCAAGCACTGAAATTGAAACTTAGTAGTAAGTCTTCCACGGAAGACATATGTCGCCTGCGTAATAATACGAAAAATATTCTAAGTTCTGTCAAACAGGAAGTGAGCATGCGAGAGATTCCAAATACTGTTACACTGTATAGGTTCCCATACCAATACTCCATGCCAAATTGTAGAAGGCTTGGATACATGGTTCCTGAGAAAATGAAATTTTTGTGACGCTGACGACGCCTACGCCGATGCAAGACGATGGATAGTGATCCCTATATGTTGCCACTGCATGAACGCAGGTGACACAATGATGAAAAATGTGAGTATGAGTAATGAAACTGACATATATATAATGAGTATTCCACCACCATCAATGTGAAGTTTATAGAGTATATTTCCTCTCCATTAATGACACATAATTAATATTTTGCATGCTTGTAGTTAATTAAGAATCAATCAAGTCATCAAGGTTTCTATCTGTCCTCTATAATTATATACCAACCATAATAACTTATTTTCCAACTATTTTCATTGGTTTTATATTGAGAGAATTAGCAAGGTTTACCTGAAAGAAAAGAAAATCATTTGAGAAATCTTCAACAGCTACATCAAAATAATGGCTGATTTCCTGGAGCATTAACACACTACTTGAAGAGGTTTACCTTCATATTCCATTGGTGACTAATTGGTACACGAAATTCTTCCATAAGACTTTGATTGTTTGATTAACAAACAAATGACAGGAGTTTTGTAGGAATAATTATTGGTGTAATCAGAAGGAATATAGGTATATTCATTGCAGAATTTCAAATGTAGTAATTAAGGCATTATGTATCCAACCTATATGACTGTGACATACTAAAATGGAGTATTCAGACAAAATATTATTTTGGGTGAATAAATAATATTTTTCCCCTCTCATCCATTTGATTTGAATTAACATGTGAAAACAAGAGCTGTCGCCGAATGGCAGCCAGTTATACCCCCGCTCATTGAACCCTGAATCAATATGGTGATGCTAAGTTAAGTATGTGTGGACATAATACAAGTGTGGACACAGTACAAGGGTGGACACAATACAAGCATTGGCATAGTTGCAGTGATAATTAAGCTGAAAAATCCTTGACGAAAAATTTAACTATATGGCTATAAAGGAAAAAATCAAAGTTTTCATCAAACAGGAAGTAGATGAGTTATGCACTTGGAAAGGGGAGACACAGTACAACTCATCACACCCAAGCTTCAGACCAAATATCAAAACATTACTACATAGACAAGCTGAGAAATCCTTGACGAAAAATTTCAATATATTGCTATAATGGGAAAAATCTAAGTTTTCGTCAAACAGGAAGTAGATGAGTGACGGACTTGAAAAGGGGAGACAGGGTACAACTCATCATACCCAAGCTTCAGACCAAATATCAAATCATTACTACATACACAAGCTAAGAAATCCTTGACGAAAAATTTCAATATATGGCTATAATGGGAAAAATCAGAGTTTTCTCCAAACAGGAAGTAGATGAATTATGCACTTGAAAAGGGGAGACACGGTACAACTCATCATGCCAAAGCTTCAGACCAAATATCATATCATTACTACATACTCAAGCTGAGAAATCCTTGACAAAAAATTTCAATATATGGCTATAATGGGAAAAATCAAACTTTTCGTCAAACAGGAAGTAGATGAGTGACGGACTTGAAAAGGGGAGACACGGTACAACTCATCATGCCAAAGCTTCAGACCAAATATCAAATCATTACTACATGCACAAGGTGAGAAATCTTTGACGAAAGATGTTCCAGATGGACAGACGGACGGACAGACAGATGAACAAGGGCAAAACAGTATGCCCCCTCTCCTACGGAGCAGGGGTATAATTATGAAGAGATCAATTTAAAGAAGAACACTCTTCACATGAAAAGCGGAACAGACTTTTGGGCACCATAATAGCACCCATTATAGCTTTGAAAATCATTTTAAAAGTGACTATGAATTTGATCATCAATATTTATAGATTAAAAACACATAAATTTTGGCATTTCAAATGTATTCCTTTCATGATACAACTTTTTTTATAATTTTTGTCAAAACTTTGGTCAAAGTTCAAAGCAAAGGGACTACGGAAAAAAAATTCAAACAGATTGTTTTTCTAGATATGCATTTCTAGTTATTGTGCTTTTATTGTGCATAAAATTTATTGAAATTATGCAGCACTGATAAAGAGGAGTTTGTGATGACAAACTGCTCATTGATGGTAACTTGGTCAAATTTCTATGATCAAATTGGCATTTTTCCCTTCCCCCCCCCCCCCNAAAAAAAAAAAAAAGAAGGCTATTGATGGATAAGTTTTTTAACATAAAATGATGGTGGACATAGCACAGGGTATAGACATAGTATTTAGTGTACACCCTCCTGCTTTGTTTTAAGAAAGAGTTATTTGTGTATAGATATCAGAACTCTGTACCCAGTATTCAGTTGCATGTTTCTATCATAAAACCCAGTAACAATACTGCATCAAAGTCAGACTAAGCAGATTTAGAGGAGTTTTCTGGGCATGAGAAGGACAGATGGACTGATAGATAAACAGGTAAAAAAATTAAACAAAACACAAATAGTTGTGATGCATACAAAAATAGAATTCATTATCATTTACCTTATAACCAAATAAAGAATACACCAGCTAACCTTATTTCCACCATACATGATAAAAACATTATGCCCACTAACTTAAAATATGTTAATAAAATCATGCTATTAAACCTTTTGTTAACCTAATAAGAAAATTCATGCTCACTTACCTAATATAATGTTATGCTATACAACTAAAACACCATATTAATCCCTAAAACTCTTTTAGCCTTACACAATTGTGAAAACATGCTCACTTACTCATTTTAATCTGGTTTAATAAAGAATCCATGTTTTCTAACCATATATCCAGTTACCGTATAAGCAATGTAATAGACCTACTTAATATAATGAATATGGGACTTTTCAGTTTATAGTTTGTCACAGAGAAAGTTTTTTAACTACACAAAAAATATCAAAATATTCAGTCCACTAGAGCACACATGTATTCGTCATCTTATCACTGATGAGTAAAGAGTGAACAATTTTAAATCTATTTTGTAGCCCTTCAGGTATTAGTAAATGAAAATCTGCTTAACAGTTGTCGTGTGGTTTGTTTCTCTTCAGAGTTATGTCGGCATTGTCAGAATTCCAGTTTTAAGGGTCTAGGACAATTGCCCCCCCCCCTGGCCCCCTGGACAACTGCCCCCCAGACAATTGCCCCCGACAATTGCCCCCGACAATTGCCCCCCAGACAATTGCCCCAATATGACAATTGTCCCCATATAACTATTGCCAACCGTAGGAAAATTCTCATCAGTATTATCAAAGAAATTCATTATATGAATGCTAAATATATTTCCATTGATAGAAATCTTCTGTATTGCAGTTTGTTATCTTTTAATATTGTGTTCACCCGAGTTAATTTTAATTTCTAGGTGTTGTATACTCTTGTATAAGATATAAGATATCATAAGTATACAAACAGCAAAAAAGTAATAGAAGCAGTATGTTGTTCTTTATACTTTGTTCAATCTATTAAATTTGTTTGATAAATATCAATATTTTGGATAAAGTCATTGAAAAGAAAACAATATAAAAGTCAATATAAATAACGAAATAATGAAAATATTATATATATAAGATTGATTAAAATTTGTCCAAGTTTAAATATTTAGCCATCTGAGCTATAATTCTATAGGGGGCAATTGTCCAGGGGGTAATTGTCAGGGGGCAATTGTCCGGGGGCAGTTGACCGGGGGGCAATTGTCCTGCTCCTCAGTTTTAACCTACCTTACTGGCATAGATGAACAGCTACAAAGGTCAAAGCTTACCTCACTATGGCATATGGTCACAGCTACAGTTTGCCTGGTTGCTGACTAAACATCAGGGAGCATGCATATACATGTATAAGCTTAGATTAATCTACCATATGCAGGTACTTAGATCTGAACTATGACTTTAAAATTGAATATAAGTCAATCAATTGGAAAATGTATGTCAAAGTGACTAAATTTTGCCTCACATGCCATCAGAAATGTATGCATATGCAAGAATTGATTATTATTCCTTGCACATTGATTGAGATCTTAATTCATACGAAAACTTGAATGCATGTCAACCAAGTGGAAAACGTAGGTGAAAGTGACCCAATTTGCATGAATGCTGACTTTCCCTCAAAGGTGCATATGGTTCTGTTATGTACGGTGACTGAGATCTCAATTCATCCAGCAACATGAATGTGAGTCAATCAAGCAAAAAAGGTGCAAGGTTTTGAAGGTCCTTCCATATAATTTTCTTGGAGGGTGTGAGTCACAAGTTGAACCTGAATGCTAAGTTGATGACCCTACCATGCAAGTTACTTACTCTATCTAAATGGGGAAGCTGACACCAGCAGTACTTCAATAGTAACCCCTAAATTTATTGAGGCAAACTTAGAATATGATGTCTTTACTTACCTTGTCTAAAAATGACTAATAATACAGCACATATTCTTTGCATTTCCAAATTTGGTCTTTCTGTTCCAGGAAAAAAATGTTTCCAGAGGCAAAAGTACAAAAAAATACCGAAGTTGCATAAAAAACAGTAAACTTTGTTATACACGTGTTTCAAGGAGTAACCTCTCATCAGCAGCATTAAAATCAAATAATATGAAAAGCCATAATCCAAAAGTAGTCCAAAAAGAAGTACATGTACTCATTTCCAGATTACAGAAAAAAGATAAAGTTTCAAAAAAACAAAAGAATGCATCCTTTGATAGTCAGGTAATAGTGAACCTTTTATCCCCTGGTTCAATGAGTTTAAAGAACTTTGCAATTTGTTTGAGTCAATATAAATATCATCAAAGTGACAGCTCATTTATTGCATGATTCTTTATAAAGTTCTGAGATACAGAGCATATTTAATATCATCTTTATACTATTAAAAAAAAAAATATTTTAATTTCCTAACCTCTTGTTATGGTGGGAATTCCAATAGGAAAAATAAACTGATGAACAAATGTATGATAAGACAGACAGAAAGAAATAGAAATAGCTCACAATGATCTTCAAAGTCAAGCTGGCTTATAAGGCATTATTTACCCCATATTCTATTTGACTTGGATGATACGGGATACCACCCCTCTGATCACACATATCCATATGACGTTTTTCTGGGTCACCAGCCACTAATACTGTATCCTCTTCTCCTTCAGCCTACAAAGTAAATCACACATTCTGTTTACATAAAAATGTTCACAGGGGGTCTTTTTACAGTGCACATGATTAGGATTTATCAGCTAATAAAATTCAGTTCCCAAACCATTTGTGATAAGGTTGTGTCCAAAAGACCTGTTTAAATTTTGAAAACTTGATCACTTTCAAGAGTTATTATAAATACATGTACTCATTATAGTAGAATTATGAATTTATGAATTTTTTTAAATTTCATTTGCATTCGAAACAGTAAGTTATTTCCTGCTCCCATTATGACAGAACATAGTTACTGATTTTGTGTAAAGTGTCCATGCTGTCGAAGTAACAAACTACCAAAATTTGTAGTGAATTTAAGTTCAGCAAATAGTCATTTCAAAAACTTAAATCTCTTCGGTGTGGATGAGATCAAAACATTTGGGAAACCAGGAATGAATGTCTTATAGTCAAAAACAATAGTTCACTTACTTGTGTTTCCAACAGAAACTTTTGAAAAAGCCAGATTTTGACCTTTATAGGGTCAAAATAATAATCAATTTTTTGAATACGAATAAAATGATAGATTTGTTTAAAAAAGGTGTGCTAATAATTCACTTTTGAATATGAAATAAAAAAGAGGGGTCATCATCATATCTTTTTTTAAATTCAAGAATATGTGTTTTGTTGTCTTTATCATTCCTTTATCAATTACCGCCCCTTATGGAAATAAGAGTTTTCCAAAATGTGATGAATTTTGTATGTTTATCAAATAAATGTTTCTTATTTGATAGTTAAAGTGTGTTTTCTTATCTTTCATTTGTTTTGATTTTGGAATTTTTGGAGTGATTGAAAATTTAAGTCAGTCTGTTTCTTGTTGTAATTTTTAACATCTATGATACAGTGAATATATTCATATGACTTACAGGTGTCATATTACGACATATACTCAACAAATCTGTCATTCTATCTGTAAAGCCAGGAGAAAAACACTCTGGATCTACAGCTATAAAACACTGGCCCTGTAATAAAAAACAATCACATGTTAAAACCTTACACCTGTTAAGATTTAATTATTTCCTTAATTTACAAAGACACTCAGACAAGACAGGTGATGTTTTTACAGTGAAACTTGTCTTCATAAAATATCAAAATGGGGTCATAATATGGGACTTTCGAGATAAAAACTATTGTGTAATAGAAGGTGAAAACTATCACCTCAAATACGAGTAAGAAGGAATGACTGGATTCCTGACCTATTGAAATATATACCACCTAAAAAAAAAATTTATGAAACTGAAGTGTACTTTTAGTTTTTTCCTACATGACAATGTACTTTTTTTTTCTACATGACAATTCTTTAATTAAATATTTAATGACGAGAGACATTTAACCTTAAACTCTACAAATATATTAAACATAAATCACCCTTAGCTCATAAGTTTTCATTAATTATTTTTTCCCTCTCAGTGTATTGATGCATTGATTTTTTTGTATAGTATTAGAACTTTTTCCCGTGTGAACACAACTCAAAAGTTCTGTAATATCCAATACTTGAATACAGAGGAACTTGAGAAATAAAAACATATTGCTGATAGTGTGAGGATAGATTAACAGGTAAAAGTTATCAACCCAGACAATCTAATGGTGATATTTTTTTAACAAAAGAGTTAGTTGCCATAAAATGTCTTTATAATTGAAAAATTTAAAACACATTTCTTGTTAAATTTTGGTTTGCAAATTTATCAAATGCAACTCTAAGAACAGTTTAGCTCAACTTCTTTTGTCAGTAATATTGGTCGAATTGACATAATCCAAATGGTAAACAAGAGTTGTCAGAAGACAACATAGAGTGACCTCAATGCATAATAAATTTGAAAGTTATAGAAAGCTACCACCAGAAAGCTCTCATCACAAAAAAGTCACATAACAAATATGAACACTCTAACACTAAACAACTTAATTCTAGAAGCAATGTTAATTTTTTTTTTTAAATTGCCTTAAGGGCAAGGTCAAGGTCAAAATGTCTACAAATATGGTACCACTAGAAAGCTCTCATCAAAAGGAAGTTACATACCAAATATGAACACCCTACCACTAAAAGCCCACTATCTATAGGCAAATTAAAGTTTTTAAAAAACTGCCCTCAGGGCAAGGTCATGGTCAAAATGTCTACAAATATGGTACCACTAGAAAGCTCTCATCATAAGAAAGTTACATACCAAATATGAACACCCTACCACTAAATGCCTACCTTCTATAGGCAAGGTTAAAAGTTTTTTAAAAAATTGCCCTAAGGGCAAGGTCAAGGTCAAAATGTCTACAGATATGGTACCACTAGAAAGCTGGAAGTTACATACCAAATATGAACACCCTACCACTAAAAGCCTACCTTCCATAGGCAAGGTTAAATTTTTTTTTTTTAAATTGCCCTAAGGGAAAGGTCAAGGTCAAAATGTCTACAAGTATGGTACCAGAAGAAAGCTCTCATCACAATGAAGTCACATACCAAATATCAACATCCTAGCTCTTCAGGTCTCCATTCCACAGGCCAGGTTAAAGTTTTGCTGAGGCAGCCGCCGCCGCCGCCGCCGCCGCCGTCGCCGACACCGGGGTATGACAATAGCTCTCCAGAAATTTGTTTCCACAAGCTAAAAATATGTGTCCCAAAAGTAAAAAATATCTAAGCTAATAGATATTTTAAGTGTCCATACCAATAATTCAAATTATGATATTTGAAAATGTAGTATCATATTCCATATGGTAAATACAAGTTATCTCCTTTACCACTGTAAAATCAATATTGTGTTATGAGACTAAAGCTAAGAATTTCCCACACACTTGTTTATCCTTGCAAGTGTAGTTGAGAAAAGTATATTTAATGACAAAAGACAGTATTTTTTTTTGTAAAATTGCATACAAACCAAATTTGCTACTTTTTCCGTACTTTTCCATCTTCTGATATTTGGTCCATAGTCAGATCCCGCTAAAATTCCACAAAATATTTCCACTAACATTGCTAGTCCATATCCCTTATATCCACCTTTTAACAGATTCATTATTATTTTTTTAATCTAGTGTAAAACAAATCCATTTAATGCCTTTTAATTAAGAAATAATTCATGGACTTCAGTGGTTTTTTTGAGATTTACATATATGGGTGGCCATTATTTCCATTATATTTTTAGTGTAGCATAGCGGAACATTGGGTTCAATAAACGAAAATAATAGACACCCATATGTAAATTAACTACAAACCACCAGGGAACATGAATTATTTCGATTCTTATATGACATTTAATGATCGAGGCGTACCTATGGTGTACAAGACAACTACCGCCATAACATAAATGTTGCTGACATTTTTGTGAACAAAGAAGCGTGAAGACTGTGGTGAAGTCGCTCATTAGGTTATTGTAGATTTTCATATGGCTAGTTGTCATGGTTTTCATTGTTCCAATCTTAATCTTAAATCTAGTATATTTAGGGCAAATAAGTTCTTATCTACGGTTCAAAAAACTAGAACTTTTGGCAAATACTGACCAATTATATTTAAAGCAACAACCATGCAATTATTATGACCCCTGTTCTACTTTAATTGTCTATTCCCATACTCTGTATGCTTGGACAACTTAAAACATTTCTTTGCAGCTGTATAAATAAAAATATACAATTAACTAATTAACTACAATATGTACCTCTGCATAAATTTACTAGTGACTCTGTGGTAAAAATTTAGTTCTAATATGAATGCTATTAGTAAACAGCAAAAGTGAAGGTTTTTTTTAACCTTTAAAAATGTGAAATGGTTTACCTGTCATTTCTGAGCCTCCTAAGGGCATTAGTCCTCCAGATTCTACCACAGGTTTGGCAACATTTGACATCTTCATGAAAAAAATAAACATATGTATGAGATGTATTGGAATAAATATAAAGTATTTAGTATGCTTACATACTAATAACACAAGCCATTTTCTCATTTTGTGAGATACAACAGTGCCTATTTCTAGCTGTGTGAGATTTCCTCGTCTTGTTCCCCTGGGTACAAAACTGAAATTAACCAGGCAACTTATTCTTATGTCATTGATGTTGCCTCAGACATTCGATGTCCAGTACAGTTTGGTGGTAAACAAATCGCATTTTGTGGTTATAAAGATGAGAAAAATAATCAAACACCTTTGAAAATGCAAGACTTTGAAATCTCATATACCCCCAGGTAATATTTCAATAGTTATCTGACTCAGGAGGCCTGGTCAGAAAAATACTGACATCTTAGTCTTAGGTGTATGAGATTTCTCGATATTACCCTTTCACAGGTATTAGATTCTTTATCTTTTATGATAACATTTATAACCATATGGTATTTAGGCCAATTCAAATTAATAAGTAGATTTTCATCTCCACCCACCATTCAAAAATTGACCTGCCACAATTTATTTTATTTTTCAAAACTACAATTGCATACTACCTTTAATTTTGACTCACAGAAAAAAACATTTCAGAATATGAAACCATTGCTTTTATACAGGCGTGGCTATTAATTGGATATCATTTACTTTACTCATTATAATACATGTATTGCCATTATAGAAACTAAAACATCATGAGCAAAACAAACCAAAATATTTTAATTGGCTAAATGCATTCTTATCACAACACAATAGTCATTACCAATTTTTCATACACAAAAAATTGTAGAACAATATCACTTTAATCACAATCCCTTTGTTTAAAAAAAATCATATCCCTTGAAATTTTTAGATGAACACTGCAGAAATTCTTAGAAGAAAACTGCATCAGAACTCCTGTTTACATAGCTGCCATCTCCTAAAAATGTTAATTTTGATGTTTGAGATAACTGTAAAACGTCTTCAGAATTACATGTATTATCCTGTTTCTAGCATCTAAATGATGTAACAATCAGATTGTAGTTATTTTGATACTGTAAATCGGTATTATCATAGTTTATCAACTAGCAGAGTTTTTATTTACTGTATCGGAACCTTTTTATGAAGTATTTGATGAGAAACAAGCTCAACGCTGCGAAAATTGAAGTTATTTCCCATCAGGAAGTTTTCGTGCAATCATAAATTCGGAACGAGTTTGGTACGGACTGTCGTATCCGTATTTATTTCACACATTTTATTTAATATTTCAGAGGCTTCAAAGCCTATTAAACTGTTGCGGGATAAATTTAAAGGAGACTTAAACCTCTTCTTTTACATCTGTTGTGAATCAAATATTGTCAAGAGTCAATGTGATATAAATAGCATATTGTCAGCTATATCGACACTTTACCAATCACATTGTTTGTTGACATCCTCAAAAGTTATGGCGGCTAATGAAATATTAGAGATTATGATATGAAAATATAAATTTTGGTGGAAATACATCTTCTCTTTATAACTGTTAGGAGTTTTCCACTTCATAACAACCTATAGTATTTATCGAGTCCCATAGTGTTAAGAACGATGATTTGGCTTAAATTGAGACTAAAAATCGATGATCTGGGAACTTGGACAAATCCTTAAGTATCCACACCCCTATTGCTAAATTATTTTTTGGGTAAAAATGTCACAATACATGGTTTTATATCATAGGTTACAATGCATTTACATGTTAAGTATTATGCATGTATATGATTTAAAAAAATAAAATAAAAAAAAATCCCGACCTACCGACCCTATTTTTTTCAGAGGGGTGACTGGAACCACACCTATTTTTTTATTTGGCCTAAACCAATGACTTTTGCTAGGCAAAGAAAAAATAAATGCTCTCTGAATACATCAAATCTTATGCTCTCGTGGGAGAAAACAGGATAGTCGGCAAGTATACTGTTTATCTAAAAAAAAAATCATAATTACCTTCCCCTCACTGTCTACACCCCATCCATCTGGTATAGGTATCTGTTTTCTGTCATGGAGTTCAATCTGAATAGATATAAGAAATTAATTTGACATTATTCCCCAAAAAGCATTCAGATTTTTTTTACCTTAAAGGCATCATTTTTTAAAAGATTTACAAACTGTGAAACCAAATTAAAGATTCTAACAAAAATTATGTATAATATTATGATAACTCTCAGGGCATGAGTGAATCATGAATATTGTTTGATCACCATCTAAATATTTTTATGAGATACATCGGTCGGTTTTCTCCCTGTACCAAGTTAGTTATATATGGTAAAAGTGGACAAAGTGGAGATAATTTTACTATGCATATCAATAGAATCTTTTGATATTGAAATTAAAAATTATCTCCACTTTGACCATATATAACTAACTTTGTACAGGGAGATAACTGACCAATGTTTCTCATTGTCTGAATCAAGGACAAGTCATATCATATCATATCATATAGTTTTTTATTTGCTTATTAAAGATTGAATTACAGGTGATATCTGCCTTTCATAAATGCTAATAAACTGAGGAGTTTTCCTATTGATGATGATAATGTGTAGTGTTGTGGCACTTTCCTCTAGTGATATTATCATTTCACCGTTTCAGTATCATTTTTCTTTCACTATAAGGTAAAACTCAATCTTTGAAGTTATCTGTAAAACAGAAAAATACCAGTTAAGTTTTTACATCTTCACGGATCAGTCATTCAAAGTTTGACTATAATTACCCAGGATTGACTCATTGGCAGACTCACAAGTGCAGTACATGGAGCAGGACATGCTTACCCTTCAGGAGTACCTCATGTCACTCTTGTTTTTTATCGGAGCCATTCTGTTAGTGCTTTTATTTTGAGTTTTGCTTTGGTTATTTTCGTATTTGTTGATCATGTTTTCTTGTATCATTTCTCCTGTTTTCCCATTGCTGCCATGTCTATGGACTTTGATTTCTATAATTTACATCTTTTGCTTGCTAGATATTTTATTGCTATTGTTACAAATATAATAACCTTGCCCAAAGCAACAGTTGATGTAGCCATGTCTAATACAAAACTGTCATTATCTTTAGCTGGTACAGCTAAGCTGAGTGGATTTGTTCCAAGTGCTGGCTGAAAGATTAACAAATGTACTGTGAAAATGACTAAATAATAGACCAAATTTTCTAGTAAAATTTTAGTGGGTATGTGCAATTCCCCAAAAAATTTAGTCAAGGACAATCAACCATATATTGTGAAATCTAAGTGAAAAAATGCACATATACCCACTTAAGGGAGTATGAGCCTCAGATTTCAGAAGCATTCTATATCCTCGGGTTTTATCCATTCAAACAGTGCTAAAATTTTTTGCACATGGATCACATTTTCTTGGTCATAAGTCACTTTAAAATAGATAAAATAGACTGTGTATAAAAATTAAATCAACTTCCAATTATAATTTCATATATTTAAAGGCCTATAAACACCTTATACAAATTGAAGGAAAACTCTAGAGAGATCTGTTTCCCGCCAAAATTTTGACGTCTTATATCTCAAAAATTTCTACATGGATTTTCAAAATTTTTTGCTCTAGTTGTTCCATTAGTAGTGCTCTTCAAAACAAAAGGTCAGAATTTTAATTCTAATTACAAAATTCCTGACACTCGTACTCCCTTAATCCTTTCTAGAAATGATAGCTTAACAGTTCATACAATGGGTATTATTGAAAATCAAAAATTGACAGATCAGAATACCTGCCATGAATGTAAGAAATTCCATATTTTTAGTGAAGTGCAGTGAAACAAGAGATTATTGGTTACAAACTGTTATGTCAAAGATTTATAATATGATGGAATGCTAGTGTAGTTACTTTTTTCTTTTCTAGTTTTCATTGCTGTAAATAATACAAATCTAAAAATGAAACAACTACTACAGTTAAACTTTGATGGGTCGAACTTGACCACCATGGATGTCTCAAACCCTTTTTCTTTACCCTTTTTGCTAATTTCAATATGGTTCAACCTCCATAACTAAAACAAACCTTTAGTAAGAACGGTTTTCATTGGTCCCTTGTGTGTTCGAGCTATCAAAGTTAACTGCATAATTCTTATTTTAGAATTATTTGTACCATAGTTCTGTGTTTACAATTAATTAAATTTTGGAATCAGCAAGTAATTTTCAAATTTACAAAAAAAAAAAAATGGAAGAATGTGTCCATGGGACACGGATGCCCCCGCCTCCTTGCAATCGAAACCCTTAAATTATTAAAGGCATAACTATGTACAATATATATATCAAATATTATAAAAAAAGATCTTTCTCCTGCGATAAATAGGCACTGGAACTGGTTTGGTTTTGATATAATGTGTAGTTCCAACAAATAATCTGAGAAACAGTCTTATATGTAATACTAATCTATTTTTAGCAACTGTGACCTTGACCTTGGGGGTACCAACGCTAAAATCTATGGGATTATGTCTATAGTGATAAGTAAGCATGTGACCAAGTTTGTTTTGATCCGATGTAGTATACTCAAGTTATCATCCGGAAACCAAAATTTTATTGAAATTTTAGTCTATTTTTAGCAACTGTGACCTTGACTTTGGGGGTACCAACCGGGAAATTGATAGGGTTCTGTCTTGGGTGATAAGCAAGCATGTGACCAAGTTTGGTTTTGATCCTATGTAGTATACTTAAGTTATCATCCCGAAAATTAAAATTTCATTGAAATTTTAGTCTTTTTTTAGCAACTGTGACCTTGACCTTGGGGGTACCAACCTGGAAATCAATAGGGTTCTGTCTTGGGTGGTAAGTAAGCATGTGACCAAGTTTGGTTTTGATCCGATGCAGGATACTCAAGTTATCATCCGGAAACCAAAATCTTATTGAAATTTTAGTCTATTTTTAGCAACTGTGACCTTGACCTTGGGGGTACCAACCTGGAAATCCATATGGTTCTGTCTTGGGTGATAAGTAAGCATGTGACCAAGTTTGGTTTTGATCCGAAGCAGGATACTCAAGTTATCATCCGGAAACCAAAAAGATGGACATACGGACGGACGGACGTACGGATCAGGGTTAACCTTAATGCCCCCGACCGCCTAGCGGCGGGGGCATAGAAATGTTTAAAAGATAAAATCCACATACTATACCTTCCTTGCCCTGGTAGGAACTTGTAATGGTGAAGTATTGGTGAAGGATAAACCCTGAAAAACAAGATATTCCTAAAAAATATTTGTGTTCAAATGTGTAACTACATATACATGTATTGTGAAGTTAAGTTATTTCAATATGTTAGTCGATTTTGTATAAAATTCAAAGCCAAATTCAAATGTCAGAATGTGAGAACAAACACTGTCTATTATTTTGTTTGACAACTGGTTTTTTGTATTTTTTTTCATAATATTTCAACTTAGTCATAAGTGATACCTTTTTATCCATTGTTGAATTGCAACATGTAAATATTCTCAATTTCTAGTAAATTTTTTAATTATGTGCCAAATTCACACAAAAAATGACAAAAAGGGTTCCCTTTTAATGTCCTTTTACCATATTAATAAAAGGGCGAACTACAAATAAGACAAAAGAAACTAGTCCTACAAGATAGATGCAAATTTTTGGTATCCTTTCCAACTTTTGCCAGGAATAAAATATTCAGGTTATTCTTTTCCTAGGAACATATCTATAAAGGCAAAACAACAAACAAATAATAAAACTAGCCCTACAAAGTAGGTCAGATGTACATTTAGGTATCTTTTGTCTCTAATATTTGCTTTCTCTGCTTTTAAAAATATTAACTTAAAATACAAGCATTTAAATATACAAATTACTTATTTAAAACCATACCAGTAAACCTTGCTCCACAGCCTTCATGGCATACCATCCCGCTATTCCATAGTGATTAGAACCTGTCAAATATGTAATTCATTTCAAATAGTGGCTACAAAAACATTCAGACATATAACACATTCAACTATCTAGAGTAGTATAAGAGGGTGGGAAGAAGACAGCTTGATCCTTGAATCCAAACAAAATATAATATTCATTCTTGAGTATCCATATCACATTAAAGGTAACTCTCGAATTTGTGCCAAAAAAATGGCCGACACATTTACCCCTAAAAGGTCCTTCTGTTGCTAAAATAAAAAAGGGAATGGGGTAAAGGTAATAAAAATAAACTGTGTTAGTAAAATGTTACACATAGCTACAATTGAAATATAGCAAAACCTGACTAAAATCACTTATTCAAAATGACTTTAATATTTTTTTGTTAATTTTCAAACCTGAAGCTGTGTGATGACAATCTGTAGACTTCTAATAGAACAAAAGATAAACTAGGTCTTTAATCATGTTAATAGCAGCTGGTTAACAACTTAATTGAGATTTGGATTGCCATACAATTTTACAGTTGACCATTGTATCAACAATGTTGAAAATACAGGAATTTTGAGTCGTGTTCACTCTGACAACATTTTTGTGTATTATACGAAAAAAATCAATACATCAATACCTTGAACACTGTTGAGCTAAGAGTGATTTATATTTAATCTATTTGTAGCGCTTCAGATTAATTGTTTTTCGTCGATTAAAGTTTAGTTAAATAATTGTCATGCAGGACAAATTATAAGTGCACTTCAATTTCATAAATAGTTTGTTTTTAGGCGGTATATATTTATATTCAATAGTTCTGGATTCCAATTATCCTTCTGACTGGTATTTGAGGAGATCTTTTTCGCCTTCATTCACGAGAGTTCCTATCTCGAAAGTCCTGTATTATGTTCCTCATTAGCAGTTGAAAGGGTTCACCAAGGGACTATTGTGAACAGGTTTGATAAGAATGATAATAAACAAAAGACAGACATATCTATAGCTAGATTTGTTGAAAAGGTAGTAGACATCAGATAAAACAATAGTTAAAATGTTTACATTGCATGTATTTAAGCTTCATTGTTTAAGTTTTTATACCTTTCGCAACAACCCAGCCAACCCCTATTTCTTTGGCTTTTTGTATTGCTAGATTCATGCTATAGTCTCCAACAACTGGCCCCAACACATTCTGGCCGTCAACTAAAGTGGTGGCTGGGGTTTGTTTCAAGGTAACAGGATCCTTGTCCTTTTCTGTCATGCCTGTCTGTATATCTCTAACATACATATCTGTAAAATATAAAACATGTTTGAATATCTGTATTATACATATCTGTAAGGTATAATTTCTAACTTCACATCTCTAACATGCATATCTGTAAGATATAATACTTGACTGCATATCTTTATAATACATATCTGTGAGGTATAATTTCTGACTTCACATCTCTAATATACATATATAATACATGTCTGCATATCGCTATAATACATACATATATTCTGCTGAAGTGAAATATCCAGGTAAATCCTGCAATTTGATTGGTTACCTTGACAAGGGATATGAGAACGTATCCCCGTGGTAGCAAAATCAGTTTTTATACGCTTTTAACAGAACAATTATAGCACTTCTAGCAGAATATAAAAGTTATTCGGGCTTCACAGGGGATACGGGTTCATATTCCCTGTCTGTGCCCTATATTTTCAGACATGGAATATGAACCTGTATCCCCTGTGAAGATTCCCGAATAACATATAGTATCTAAGAGGTATAATTTCTGACTTCACATCTTTAACATACATATCTGTAAGATATAATACATGTCTGCATATCTCTATAATATATATCTGTGATGTATCATACCTGTCCATACATCACTAACATACATATCTGTGAGATATAAGACCCATATAATACTTGATGGTGATACATGTATATATCTGTTACTATGTAAGTCTTTATGTCTCTAACACAATTACCTTTCAGATATGATACCTGCAAAATACTTGTTTTCATACAAATGTATCTTTCAGATATAATACTTATATAATAGTAACTGATGTATACGGCAATATTGTAATAAATAGACTGCCCGAGAGCCATGGTATGGACCAGAGGAATGATATGGCCCGAGCCGAAGGCACGGGTCATATCATTTCTCTGGTCCATACCATGGCCTCGAGGGCAGTCTATTTACGATATTGCCATATATATCAGTAACTATTGTGTTTATTGCATTGAATAAACAGAACAAATGACATTGTTCGTTATTCAATTTTTTTATTTTTCCGTTTGAGAGTGTTTAAAAGCGTAACGTTTTTTCTATTTTATTTATTTGCATAAATACATATCTAATTTAAAATACATGTATTTTATTTCTGTAATCATCAGTGAACACTTTGAACTAAATTCTTCTTAAATTGACGTAACAATTCAACCGATCGGTCAATATCTGGTATTGACTGCAACTACTGGTCCATATCTGGTTTTTTTGGACCGATGGCATCAATACCGCAAGATAGAGAATGTCATGTGATTGGTTTTAGGCCAATAGAATTCCAGATTTTTTACTGATATGCAATAAATGTTTGTAGTGTACAATGTATATTTTTTGCAGATAAAATATTTGCTTGCAAATCTCTAACATACATATCTGTAAGATATAATACATGTCTGCATATCTCTATAATACATGTCCATACATCACTAACATACATATCTGTGAGATATAAGACCTATATTATACTTGATGGTGATACATGTACATATCTGTTACTATGTTAGTCTTTATGTCTCTAACACAATTACCTTTAAGATATAATACCTGCAAAATACTTGTTTTCATACAAATGTATCTTTCAGATATAATACATTTTTGTAGTGTACAATGTATATTTTTTGCAGATAAAATATTTGATTGCAAATCTCTAACATAAATAGTATGAGATACATGATTTAACCATTTTAGTAACTGACAATGTATGTATTTACATTTTGTATGAAAAAAAAAGATTGCTCGATCTTTTATAATTTTGTATCTATAGGTCTCAATGTACACTTCCGGGTCAATTGGCCCCTTAGCTACATGTAAATAGTTCTATCAGAAAGTTAAATTGGAATCAAATACAGTGTAAGTGATAGATATTTTATTATACTTGCAAAGAGTACAAAATGTACATGTGACTGCTTAAATTGAAGCTGAGAAAGTGTACTTTTGAAATATAATTGGCATCTGTGACCAGTATGTAGGGATATCGCATCCATAAATGAGTGAGACGGTGTCATGCCGGCCATGTGGACAGATATTTGACAGAAGGTGAACATGTGCTTTTGAAAGCAGTTTATGTTCGAGCTTATTTTGCGAAAAAATTCAATGATCATCGTACCCTTTCTGCATTGTTTATAAAATCTATGGTATCCATGCTTCGCAAAAATACATACCTCATTGGAAGCTTTACACCTATACATTAAGGCTGAGCCTGCAAAGTTTGGCAATTTTTAATTTACATAGGAATGCATGGTGACATCGAAACTGTATAGTGAGACCTATACATGTAAGATACTAGAAATAAATTTGAGTTTCCCTGATTTTTATTTCTTGAGGTTCTTCTTGAAATTAATGTCAACCTAGATATGAAAATGTAGTCCTTAATATATTAAATCTTCATTTTTTTCTCTGAAAGCAATTCAATGGAGCATCAAAAATTTAAACTCAATCTGTAACTTACATGTACCAAGTTTTAGCTGTATAAGCTTGTTCGCTAATCCAATCAGTGACGTCACAAAATCAATTTTTTGGTTGGCAAAATTGTATTTCAGGAATAAATTGCATTGTATAGCAATGGGACAGAATTTTATTTTTTAAATTATTTTTTACATTCTAGTCCGATTTTGGATCTGTAAAATGCATAATAAACCTTGAGATTTTCATATTTTTTCTACCGATTTACTTTTTCTAAATTTCCTCTGAATAATTTGAAATGTGCATTTCAAATATCTGGAAATTGTCAAAAATTTGAATACTCTACAAATAAGTCAATTAGATCAAATAAAAATAATCAAATATAGAAAATTTTTATATCCTGTTAAACTGTACAGTACAGAAAAAGACATACCATAAACTAATCACTGTGATAGTGGGAATGTCTTGGAAAGTGATGGGGATTAATTTTTACCTTGAAAATTTTTTTTATTGGGGCAATAAAACCCAAGTTTTGTCAGGACATTTCCTGTTTTACAGGTAAAAATCTAATTAAGCAGGTAAACTTCAAAGGAATTACAGGTAAATTGGGTAATAAAATTTAATCCTCCCACTCTGTTTTATTGCTTTTTTAGGTCTATCACAGTGATAGTATGTCTGTGATTTTATGTCTAAAGGATTAAAATTTATGTCTTTCCAAGTGATTTTTTATGGTAAGTCTCTTTCTGTACTGTAAAATGTCTTCAATTCAGATCAAAAGAAATTATAAAATTACCTTTAAAAACAAAACTATACAAGTTAATTGAAAATGACATATTTATGATCCTAATTAATGATTACGATTTCTTGCCAGCCAAAAGGCTCCACAGGTAAAAATATTGAGGTTGTGACGTCACAGCGAATAAGCCTATACAAAATATCAAGTACAGAGCAGGCCAGTGTGTCCGCACACCTTAGATTAATTCATTAGATTTACAAAGTTTTAAAGTGGACAACTTAAATGTAATTTTTTTCTTTAAATGCTTCAGTATAAAACTTTTGAAATATTCAATTAAGCTTTAGAAATTTGGTCTGTACTATGTGATATTGGGCCCTGAACACAGTACAGCTTGGCCCAATTTTGTGTAAACATCATATTGACTGGTGTATCCGCACATGACCTAGAAAGTAGAAACCCAACATAGGAATGTTAAAATGAAAGATTTTACAAAACCAACCATGTGATCAAGGAAATTTATTATTTCGTTGATTTAGTGACCCAAAATTGTGTATTAACATTACAAAATACTCGAAAAGGGAGGGAGGGGGGGTTCAGAACAAAAGTAGGGTTAAACAGATTAGCTGTTTTTTCATCATTGTCATTACAGGAAATAGCTTGAGTGTTATGGAATTTTTTTTTTAAATGTCATTTCCTCAAGTGCTGTGTATTGCCAGGTAATAGACCATATCCAAGTTCATCGTCTGCACTCCCTAATTTATACTTTTAGACTGATCCCGGTGTGGACAAAAACTGGTTCCCGATTCCTTGTTGTAATGAGCACTAAGGAAAATAGAAATTTTCTAACGTGATTTTTTCAAAAACGTAACTATTTTTGAGAAAATCAAAGTTGCCAACATGAGAAGCAGCAAGAGTAAAACATTTTGGAACATTTCATTAGAGATATGGTCAAAGGAAATAAAATATTTTTATAAGTGACAGGCAACTGATTTCATGGTTCTTAAGTAAAATAAATGATAGTATAAAAGAAAATATTTCCATATCAGATGATTTTTTAAGAATTCAATAATCAGTACAAAATCACTTAAGATTAATTCAACTAGATCTGTTTGAATAAAACACCTACTTTGAAGTCTTTAATATTTTGTGGTTGTCCACATCCAAGAAAGATAACTCTTAAAAAGGGATAAATTAGGGAGTGCAAACCAGATCCTACCATGAACCTGGATATCACCTATTAATTCTCTAATTAACAAATGGCGGATAATTACCAAGTCTGTTCAAACCATGGCTATAATGTCCCCTGTAGTCTGCTGTAACTAAATTATCTGCTAACTTTTCTGCATGATCCGTTCTGGTATTTACTGATGTCATACATTCTACAATAAATCTTTTCACTTCTTTCCTTGATACGGCATCCCATCCAGCTGAAGATTCCGTAGAAGTTTGTCTTTTTCCGAAATATTTGGAAAGCTTTGAAGATAATCTTTGAAGATTTCTACATTTTGTAACAGCATCCATCCTTTCTTACGCTTTTATTTTTAAATTTGTCTTTAATTGCAGTATGATTAAGTCTTGTGACTTAAACGGTTCATTTTTTTTTTCAAAAATTTTCAGACGAGTTATCGTCCAGAGTCCTAAAATATGACCTAAAGATTAAAAGCAACGCTTTGTTTAATTGGTTGAAAGTTCCAATCGTTTTCATTGGATGATTCATTTCGGGTTTTTCCAACTAGAAGTTTTAATTTTGATATCAAAAATGTTGCTTTCCCTTTTTTCACAGTTAAAAGGATGAGAAAAAATGTTTCTTATTATCAAGAATTCTTTCAGAATGGTTAAAGATTTAATTCAAAAAAGAAGTAAACAAAACAACAATTTATCCAGACTCGTAATCGATTATTTAGAAAATTGAATTTTGTCTGCTCTAATCTTGGTGCATAGCTGGTGCACGGACATCAGAACTAGTAGACTTGATTGAAGCAAGAATAAACAAAGCAGTAAAAAGACACTTACAAGTTATAATCTATCTATGGNACTTGGATGATACGGGATACCACCCCTCTGATCACACATATCCATATGACGTTTTTCTGGGTCACCAGCCACTAATACTGTATCCTCTTCTCCTTCAGCCTACAAAGTAAATCACACATTCTGTTTACAGGTACATAAAAATGTTTACAGGGGTCTTTTTACAGTGCACATGATTAGGATTTATCAGCTGATAAAATTCAGTTCCAAAACCGTTTGTGATAAGGTTGTGTCCAAAAGACCTGTTTAAATTTTGAAAACTTGATCACTTTCAAGAGTTATTATAAATACTCATTATAGTAGAATTATGAATTTATGAAATTTTTTAAATTTCATTTGCATTCTAAACATTAAGTTATTTCCTGCTCCCATTATGACAGAACATAGTTACTGATTTTGTGTAATGTGTCCATGCTGTCGAAGTAACAAACTACCAAAATTTGTAGTGAATTTAAGATCAGCAAATAGTCATTTCAATAACTTATATCTCTTCAGTGTGGATGAGATCAAAACATTTGGGAAACCAAGAATGATTGTCTTATAGTAAGAAACAATAGGGTCTGTAAGTCTCGTCACGTGACACCGAGAAATCGTGATAAAATTACTATTTGATAACGTTTCCTGCCAAAATATGACGTTGCATGATTATGACGTCCAAATTTTGTGTTTAAAACGTCATATGTTTTTGTTACAAATGCAACTTCCGGGTACAAAGTATGTGCCCGGAAGTTTCAAAAATTGAACGAGACTTACAAACCCTATAGTTCAATTACTTGTGTTTTCAGCAGAAACTTTTGAAAAAGCCGAATTTTGACCTTTTTAACATTGTCTCAATAGGGTCAAAATAATATTCAATTTTTTGAATACGAATAAAATGATAAGTTTTTTTTAGAAAAAGTGTGCTAATTATTCACTTTTGAATATGAAATAAAAAAGAGGGGTCATCATCCTTATTTTTTTTTTTTTTAATTTAAGAATATGTGTTTTGTTGTCTTTATTATTCTTTTATCAATACCTTCTCTTAATGAAATAAGAATTTTCCAAAATGTGATAATTTTGTATGTTTATCAAATAAATGTTTCTTATTTGATAGTTAAAGTTTGTTTTCTCATCTTTCATTTGTGGTTTGGTTTTGGGGATTTTTGGCAGATTGCAGCCAGTGATTGAAATTTTAAGTCATTCTGTTTCCTGTTGTCTTTTTTAACATCTATGATACAGTGAATATATTCATATGACTTACAGGTGTCATATTACGACATATACTCATCAAATCTGACATTCTATCTGTAAAACCTGGAGAAAAACACTCTGGATCTACAGCTATAAAGCACTGGCCCTAAAACAGCAAACAATCACATGTAAATAAACCTTACAACTGTTTGGACTTAATTATTTGCTTGATTTGAATAGACATTCAGATAAAACAGGTGATGTTTATACAGTGAAACCTGTCTGCACAAATTATCAAAATAGGGTCAAAATATGAGACTTTAAAGATGGTAGCTCTTGTGTAATTGAAGGTGGAAATGGTCACCACAAATACAAGTAAGAAGGAAAGACTGTAATCCTGACCTATTGAAATAAATATATCCCCTAAAAAACAAACTATTTATGGAACTGAAGTGTACTTATAATTTTTCCTACATGACAATTCTTTAACTAAATATCAATTGATGAGAGACATTTAACCTCAAGTTCAACAAATATATTAAATATAAATCACCCTTAGCTCATAAGTTTTCATCAATTATTTTTTTCCCCCTCAGTACATAGATGCATTGATTTTTTTTTATAGTATTTAAACTTTTTCCTGTGTGAACACAACTCAAAATTTCTGTAATTCCCAATACAGACGAACTTGAGAAATAAAAACATATTGCTGATAGTGTGAGGATAGATTAAGGAGGCTCACTCCTGATGTTGTTTATATCAAGGATTTCTTGGAACCTTTTATTAATTGATTAGGCATTGTAGTCTAAATGAAAAGGTAAAAAGCAAAATATAGGTCCGTGTGCTTTAAACAGAGATACAAGACATTTAAGAATTTGGCGGGAAACAGATTTCTCTGGATTTTTCCATAGTTTATCACCAGGACGATTTTTGTGTAAAAGTTAGGAAATTATATCAAAAATTTTATGAAATCTTGTCAGGTGTCTCAATTTGACTTAAAGAAGACATTCATGAAAGAAAAAATGGGGGTCAGTGTGAAATTTTTTTTTAAACCATTGAACTGGAGAAAATCTGAGGAGTTCTGAAATCTGACGCAAATTCAAAAATGTAATGAGTGAGCCACCTTAACAGGTAAAAGTTTTCAACCCAGACAATTTAGTTTTTATATTTTTTAAACAAAAGCGTTAGTTGCCCTAAAATATTCTACACACATTTCTTGTTAAATTTTGGTTTGCAAATTAATCAAATGCAACTGTAAGAGCAGACTAACAATAATCTGTTGGCTCAACTTTTTTTTTCAGAAATATTGGTAAAATTGACAATATCCAAATGGTTAAAAATGTATGTCCTCAAAGTAAAAAAATAGTAATGGTGCATACATTATACCCCGCTACGTTTCACAAAAAATTTCAAAGTTTAAAGGGACATACTCCAGATCCCTGTGTACTTCTGAAACCAAAATTAAACTTGGCCTGTGTTTTATGGTTAACAACTTACATACCAAATTAGAAGACAGTACCGTATTCGACCCAATAAGCGCCCAGGGCGCTTAGAAAATTCAAAAATGGGGGCGCTTAATTGAATCGGCAAAACCGGAATTTATGCATGTCCGCTACCGTCATTATTTTTGAGTTCTATAATGCGTCTTTAACTTCCGGTTGTTTAAATCGTGGTGAAACGAGAAAGTAACAGTAATTAATCACGCGAATTCGGCATAAATAAATAGATATCGTACCTCAGGAGTCGTGGGAGGTATGTAAACATTCTGTTTCCTAAAATTACGGCGATAATATACCCGCTTAAAACTCAAACATCGGCAAAAAAACGTAAGTAAATTTTGGCAGTTTGGGAGTTTTGAGGGGGCGCTTGTGCATTTTGACTTTGAAAAAGGGTGAGGGGGCGCTTATTGGAGCAGGGGCGCTAATAAGGTCGAATACGGTATGTTATTTCATTCACCAGTTATCAGTCAGAAACCCTTAAATTTACAAAATTTCAGGGACATATCTCCAGAACCCCTTGAACCTCTGAGTCTAAAATTGAACTTGGCCCGAGTTTTGTGGTAAAGTCACATACCAAGTTTGAAGACAATATATTAATTCATTCACAAGTTATCAGTCGGAAATGCTAAAATTCACAAACTTTCCAAGTTTCAAGGGACATAACTCCAGAACCCCTTGAACCTCTAAACACAAAATCCAACTCAGGCTGAGTTTTGGGGTAAATTTACATACAAAGTTTGAAGACAATATTTTATTGCATTCACAAGTTATCAGTTGGAAACCCTAAAATTTGCAAAATTTCAAAGTTTCAAGGGGCATTACTCCAGAACCCCTTGGACCTCTGAACCCAAAATCCAAATTGGCCTGATTTTTGTGGTAAATAAATAACATACCAAGTTTGAAGACAGCATGTTATTTCGTTCACAAGTTATCAGCCAGAAACCTTCAGGGGCAGACAGACGGATGGATAGACACATGACTTAGGGTATCAAATAATACCTCGCCGGAAGCATAAAGTAATACCGGTAAATATTATGTGTCAAATAATTTACAATATGATTTATGAAAATGTAGTGCCATATTCCATATGGTAAATACAAGTTATCTCCCTTACCAGTGTAAAATCAATATGGAATTATGAAATGTAGTAATGATGACTAAATCTAAGAATTTCCCACACACTTGTTTATCCATGAAAGTGTTATTGAGAAAAGTATATTGAATGAGAAAAGTAATTATTCATAAACTTTTCATACAAACCAGATTTGCTACTTTTTCTGTACTTTTCCATCTTCTGATATTTGGTCCATAGTCAGATCCGGCTAAAATTCCACAGAATATTTCTACTAACATTGCAAGTCCATATCCTTTATATCCACCTGTTAAAATATCATTCATTTCTTTAATTTTATCATCCTATTATAAAACAAAACTATTCAGTGCTTTTCTACCTGACTAATACCCTCTGCATTTGCATTTTAATTGTTGAAAGTGTTTAGGAAAAAAAAATCCAAGTTTAAGCTGCACAAGTTGACTAAAAGATATACTGCAAGTTCAATTGGAATAGGATTAACGATTATGATAGAGTTGAAAAGTATTTTGTCCGAAAATGACATCAAATTAAATCATTTCATTGGCTCAAGTTGTCATTTAAAATAAGATTTTATGAATGTAGGAAAATAAGATTTTATGAATGAAAATTGTTTTGTAAGTTGACCTTTTTATTTTGTTAGTTGACCTTTCTATAAATAAAATGAAACATACACTGGACAGATGTGTGTACACAGTGGATCAATCGACAAATGGACAACTTGATGAAATATTGTTGTGTACTTATCCAAGACCGTAATTTATCAGATTTTTGTGTATTAATTTATGCCAACATATTGAGCAATTATGAATGAAAATTACATTTTCTCTGTGAGGTCAAGCCTATTGCACTGTCACAAAAATCAATAATCTGATAATGTACATATTATATAGTGTGTATTCAAGTGATTTCTGTACATGTTCGTAGTATTAAAAATTGATGGGTGTTCCATGGAACACTTGTATCGCCTGCACTACAGAAGAGCCATTTTTGGCAAAGTGAACCTCTAAAATCTTTAAAATCAAAATTTTAAGTATCAAGTACACCATTAAATCAAGTGATCAACAAATTTTAAAAGGTTGGTTGGAATATGACTTCTAGTTCTGAAAAAGTACCGCATTAACAAACTAAATTGACAAATGAGCTATTTTGGCTCAGTAAACCTGGCTCAGTGAACCTCTAAAATCTGTAAAATAAAAAAATTACGTATCGGATGCACAACAAGATCAGGTGAACAACAAATCCTGCAAGTTTGGTTGGAATCTGACTTATAGCTATGATGGAATTGAGGATTAACTAAGCAGAATAACAAATGAGCAACTTTGGCTCCGTGAACCTCTAAAATATGTAAAATCAAAATTCTAAGTATCGGGTGCACATTTACACCAGGTGAACAACATATTCTGAAAGATTGGTTGGAATTGGACCAGCAGTTTTGAAGGAGTTGCGGTTTCAAAAGCTGACAGACCAACAAATGAGCAATTTTGGCTCTGTGAACCTCTAAAATCTGTAAAATCAAAATTCTAAGTATCAGGTGCACATCTAAACCAGGTGAACAACATATCCTGAAAGTTTGGTAGGAATTGGATTGCAATTTTGAAGGAGTTGCGGATTCAAAAACTGACAGACCCACAGATGAGCAATTTGGCTCCGTAAAATCAAAATTCTAAGTATCAGGTGCACATCTGCACCAGGTAAAAAACATATCCTGAAAATTTGGTTGGAATTGGACCAGCGGTTTTGAAGGAGTTGTGGATTCAAAACTGACAGAATCACAAATGAGCAATTTTGGCTCCGTGAACCTCTAAAATCTGTAAAATCAAAATTCCAAGTATCAGTTGCACATCTACACCAAGTGAACAACATATCCTGAAAGTTTGGTTGGAATCGGACTAGTAGTTTTGAAGGAGTTACGGATTCAAAAACCGACAGACGACGCAGGACGATGACAACGACGTAAGATGACGGATAGTAATCCCTATGTGTCGACTCTGCTTACAGCAGGCAACACAAAAAAGCACAAAGGTTGACTCTTTTTCATTCGCAAATTCTGACAAAATAATTATCAAGTGAAATTTGGCCAGTTATAGCGATTTGAAAGGCTTAAAACTTCTTAAAGGCTCCCACTTCGCGGTCTCCTTATAAAAAGTTTTAACGCCTTTCAAATCACAATAACTGGCAAAATTCGCTTGATAATATATAATATGAGTTATTATTTGTTCAGGGAAACTTTTAAATCAGTAAATCATATTTCTCTATCATAAGGTGCACAACTTGATTCTGTTAACAAGATATGTTTGAAATTTGTTGATTAGAATCTGACAGTTATGAAGCAGTTGAGAAATGAGCCACATGTAGTTAAAATCAGTAAAATCATAGTTTTACAAAATAAAAAAATAATAGGTGCATTCCTTCATATTTAAGGCAGACTTCTGACAAAATTTGAAAAAAAAAGAGGTTGCAAGATTACCCCCAGACAAAAATTTTCCAAAAGGATACTCAAGTACAAAATATATATCAAATTAGTTTAACTTTTTTTCAAAATTTGGCAAATCAATCTGAAAATACTAGCAGCATGGGTTTATATGGTAAAAACCATTCTGTCATGGAAAAGATATTTTGAAAAGGTTCAGATATTAACATACAGAAAGACAAACAGAGAGATGGTCAGATGGAAGGACAAGGTGAAACCAATATTCTAGGGATGGCAATTTCACAGATATACTGTAACCGGTTATTCGGAAAACCTTTCGACCGATTAACCGGTTAACCAGTGTTTGATGAAATATTGAATGTTTTCCAGATAATTAAATTTGTTTCTCTGTTTCGTGATGTACATAGAGATAACGAAACTAAGAAAAAATATATAAGCTAGCCATTAGATACTTTCCAGTCATCATCTCAGGAAAATGCTCCTGTGATATTCTACTTTACTCTTGGTGTATATAAAATTGTTTTACCATTTTAATCCATATTTTTTTCTTTCATTTTTCAAACTGTATAAATTGGGTTATTTAGTAGAATAACAAATTTTCTTGATGTAAATTATAGTTTACTTTATTTTGTGAAGAGACATGTCCAGCCCCTCATAAAGTGGTAAACCCACAGGACATTATTCTTGTTTGTATTATTATACGTAATACATGTTCATAAATTTAGTTGTATCACAGTGGTACTTCATTTTCTTTGGAAAACAAAGTGTTCAATAAATCCCAATACCTATGTGGGGGTGGAGCCAAGACAGTGCTACAACTTCCGATTTCTGGAAGTTACTGTACAATAAATTCAACAACTATTGTAGAAATAATTCACACACCTACGTAATATTATCTCCAATAAATACATGAAATATCTGAATCGATGTCCATTCTAAAAATTCAACCTTGTCGTTTTCGGTAAAAAAAGAAGACGGCATCAACAAAACAAATTATGCATGAAAATCCTTGTAAAAATAGCTAACGATTCTGCATTAAATGGAATTTTATTTTGTCCATTGTGTTAAGTCATTTTTAGATTTAAAAAATAGCAACTGCTATGTACGCTCTGGAAGTTTTGTCCTAAAAAATAAATTACATTTTAAACAACAGGCAGATTTAAGCCAACGACTTTTTTACCACTAAAGACAAAATATAATAATCCTGTATTAAACTACCCGTTTTAACGTATATTTATAACACATTTTTATGAACTATACGTGAAAATGAAATAATTATAGGATTTAAATTAGGCAGTTTTATACCATTTTCGGGATTTATATGCCCGTATTCGCTCATGAAAATCCCTGACAGGTTAATAGAGTAATGCTATTCAATATTTTTTTTAATCCCCGAAGCAACGCAATGATTTGGATAATATTTATACAGTAGCTTTTGCTCAAGGATACCTTAGGCCAGTGCAGAGTCCTGATTGGTTATTTTTGTAGGATGTATGCCCCTTTTAACTTTGAAAAATTCCCCAATTACGTGGGGTTTCAAATTCTGAAGCGGTGGGGATTTTTGCATACGCGCAGCCCTTGTCTTGTTTGAAGTTTCTAAAATTGCAAAACTTAACATCATAGTGACACGGGTGAAAAAAACCCTTCCAGTTGTAGTGAATTGCCCATACGAATTGTGCATTAAAAATAAAAAGTATTCATTTACAGTCCGGCAACATTTTTTCAGACAATATTTAACTTTTGACTACAAGTTACTGCTTTGAATCTTGGGAGGAAGAAGGAGCAGATGGACGGATGGACACACTACATTATACGGTATTATAAAACAATAGCCAGCAACTTCGTGAGGAAAAGACTACTAAAATTCACCAACTTCAGTTTTATCACAAACTTTGGACATATTAAATCAATAGTTGTACCAGTCTTAAAAAAAGAAAAATTGACATCACCTTTTTGGGACAGGGAATGAACCATGGAAAATGTTTGTATCAATACCTGCCTGACAATGCTGTCATATCCCTTTCTTTCCTGGTGAAAGTTGGGCGAGACCTCTCTTGTCATGTAGACTTTGAATATTCAAATACAGGTTTACTTTTTCTGTTTTAAAAATGTCTGGTTTGATGTATCACCTTCCACTTTCTTTTATAAAAAAATTATATCCTGCATGCAACAATGGCAACATCCAACTTATGTAAACCATCTATTGAAATAACTTCGCTAACTGTCACATGGCCACGTGACAATAAATGATTGACATGTCCACTTTGATACAAGCCATATATTGAACTAATATTTGTTCCATCACGTGATATTTTGATGGACAGGCTCGTCTGAAGACTCGCCCACCATCAAAATATCACTAGATGGAACAAATATCAGTTCAATATATATAACTAATTCTACCATGTATATTCTGTTATGACAGTACATTATAATTCAACATTTTGTTAATTCATGTAAACTCTATAATTTCTATAGGTAGATAATTAGAAAATTAAGTTAGCTTATCAGACTTCAGTTGTAGACACAATGATAGGACTGAAAATTTAAAGGTAATAATTATTTAATTAACTGTTATGTAAACAACTTGTCAATTAATTGGTCGTTGATATGTATTCAGTCAATAAATAAATAAAATATCGATGTCTAATTGTACACATAACAGTATACAACTGAAATAAATTTTGATGCCGAGTACTCGAATACAGATTTTGCTAACCGGTTACACCCTATTCGACCGATTAACCGAGTCACCGGTTACTCGTTGCCATTCCTACAATATTCCCAGTAACTTGCTTCCCAACAATATGGCCCAAGTTCTCTATTACCGTACCCCTTAAAATTAAATTATCTATTTCTTTTAAAAAGAGAAGTGAAGAAATATGTCTGGATAACTACAATAAGTATCTCTGCTTGTACCAGTGACTGTGGTAAAAGACTGGACCTTAAAAAAATTGCTAGAACTAGATAGCAAAAATGAAGTGTTTTGTATCCTTTACAGATATAAAATGGTATACCTGTCATTTCTGAACCTCCCAAGGGCATTAATCCTCCAGATTCAACTACAGGTTTAGCAACATTCGACATCTTTAAGAAAAAATAAACATTTGTATTAGATGTATTGGATTCAGTATATATGTACTATGATAATTCAAATTCTTCTAGAAAAGTCGAATTTCATTGGTCATTGTCATGAAAAACAAAGAAGTTATTTCTGGATAAATGCTTCTTATCATTAAAATAGTGCTCTAGGTGGTAGCATCAAATTCAGTGACAACATTGGTTCCAGTGCAAAGAATTGGATTAAATAAAAGTAGTTTTGGAGGAGTTTATTGATTTTAAAACACATCCATTCACTCAAAAACTTTAAAAGTCTTTCTGACTTTTTTAAGTTTGTGAGTGAGTAAGAGGCATTTTCACATTGATAAACTACTCAAAAATTACTTTTATTCCCATAATATTTCTCATTAATAACACAAGCTATTATCTTTTCATCCATTTAAAGTTAATAAGATTCTCATCTATTGACCTGCCCCAAATTTGTTTCGTTTTTCAAACCTAGCATATATCCAAACCTATTGTATATATTACTTTTATTTTGATTCCCAAAAAAAAAGTTTTAGTACTGTTCCATAAATAAATGTATAGGCTTATTCCCCATGATGTCTCAACATTGAAATTTTTACCTGTGGACTCTTTTGGTTGGCAAGAAATCGTGATCATTAGATTACGGTAATAAAAATGTAATTTTTAATTAACTGTTATGAAATTGTTTTTTAAGGTAATTTTATAATTTCTTTTGATCTGAATTGTAGACTTTTTACAGTTTAACAGGATATAAAATTTTTTCGATATTTGATTGTTCTTATTTCATCTACTTCACATATTTGTAAAGCATTCAAATTTTTCACAATTTTCAAATATTTAAAATACACATTTAAAATTATTCAAAGAAAATTTAGAAAAAGTAAATCTGTAAAAAAAAATATGAAAATCTTGAGGTTTATTAGGCATTTTACAGATCCAAATTCAGACTAGTATGTAAAAAGTTAGTTAAAAAATAAAATACTTTCCCATTACTATAAAATGCAATTTATTGGTGAAACAAAATTTTGCCAACCAAAAAATTTATTTTGTGATGTCACTGATTGCATTCGCAAACAAGCCTACAGGAGGAAGGGTCAGATAACATATTTAAAAAGAACCCATCAAATTTTATTTCTGTGTCTACATGTTTCTTTGGTGCAAGTCTACATTCCCCACAACTGATCAAATATTAATTAAATTGCCATAAGAACCTCCTCCCTATACATTTATTTCTTGAATAGCCCTCATTCAGAACAAGAAAAACATTGCTTGTACATATTAATGGATAACATTTACTTTATGTTACTCATTAAATTCTAATAATACTGCTTTTTTTAGAAAACAAAGCATTTTAATGAAACATATCAAAATATTTCATTTGCTGAATGCAGTAATAACACAACACAACTGTCAATAACCAATTTTTCATACACAAAAATTTCTAATACAATACGACTTTGATCACATTCCTTAAATTCTCAAAAAAATCATGTCCCTGGAATTTTTCAGAGGAACAATACATAAGAGATCCTGTTTACATACAAAATGTATCTGCAAACTTCTGAAAACAAGAATTTGGTTTTGATGTGTGAAAGCATACTATAAAGCACACTTCAGATTCACTTTCCTTTTCATAAAATCTTCATGAGGCCTAAAAAAAATACCTGTGTTTCCGTTAACATACTCTTCAAAATTAGGGTTGGTAGGTAGGCATTTTTTTTTTATTTTTCCAAAACTTTTTACATAGAGATATAAAGAGTAACTTCTTGACTTTAACAGTGCTTCTTTAAAAATTGCAAAAAAAACTTTAGGGTAGGCATTTTTAGCCCCAAAAATCTAGGGTCGGTAGGGTTACCAGAAACACAGATTTTTTTTATTCTGCCTGATGCTACAATCATCATGCAATAAACCAATGACAGTTTTATTTGGCAAGGTAGAAATAATTCTTCAGAACAAAATTCTTCAGGCAATGTATCAAGCATATATTTTGTTCTAAATAACCTTTTTCAGACCCTTTTTGCAATTGGCCTTCATCAATTTAAGTCTTTATCTTTTCCCGTCTACATGACAACCTCACTGATGAAGACGTCTGAAAAGGTTATGAAAATGAAATAATTCCTCTCTGAAAATTTCAAATTTGCCCTTGACTGGAAAAACTCCCACAAATAGAATAGTTTTCAGGTATACTGTTTATCTCAAACATCATAATTACCTTCCCCTCACTGTCCACACCCCATCCATCTGGTATAGGTATCTGTTTTCTGTCATGAAGTTCAATCTGAATAGATATCAAGAATTTTATTTTATTCCCTTTAAGATTGTTTCTGCCAACAAATAAACAATGAAAGGAAATGGAGTAAATGTTAATGAGACAAAGTCTCTACAAATACATGGTACAACCAAGCAAATGAACAACCCTTTTATTGTTGTTCTTCATCTTGATGTCACCATGAAGCCTTCAATATGAAACAGAATCTGTTGGCAAAGATTAAAAGTTATGATGCAGTGTGAATTATAACATTGTTCAATCATAATCTAAATATTTTTTTGTATTAAAGTGAATCAAGGACAAGTTAAAGGTTACATCAAATAAGTTGTCCAAATGCGCATATGCAGAAAATAAATTAACAGTAACTTTTTGTATTTTTGTATTTTGTTATTTAGAATTTTATTTCTTTATTTCACACTAAATTTGGGCTAATAAACAGAGACATTTTCTTATGACAATTTTGAAAATGTCTATTTCTGAATCACTTCCTGTAGTGAGATTATCATTTTTATTTCACTGACACATTGTCAATATTTTTTTTCATTTGGGAAAACTCAAAATCTTTCAAAACTATCTTATATTTGATAGATATCAATTTAGATTTTATGCCTTCATGGATTTCCCATTCATACAAGTTTTTCTTAGAATGACTCACTGATAGTGTGATTGGTGCTGAATATGGAGCAGGACCATTCTTGAGCCCCTGATGTTTGTAGTTGTTTTTATATAAGTTCACACCGTACTTTAGTCTTAAGTGATGTTTTGTTATTTCCATATTTGTTGATGATGTTTCTTGTGTCAGTTCTCTTGTTTTCTCATTTTTGCCATGTCTATGGACTTTGATTTCTATAATTTACATATTTTGCTCCCTAGATATTTTATTGCCATTGTTACAAATTACAATAACCTTTCCCAAAGCAACAGTTGATGTAGCCATATCTAATACAAAACTGTCATCATCTTTAGCTGGTACTGCTAAGCTTAGTGGATTTGTTCCAAGTGCAGGCTGAAAATAAGATTTGAAAATGTACTGTGAAAATAATTAAATAATAGACTAAATTTTCTGGCAGAATTTTAGTGGGTATGTGCAATTTCTCAACAAAATCAGGTCAGGGACAATCAACCATAGATTGTGAAATCAAAGTGAGAAAATGCACTTAACAACTCAATTCCTTCTAAAAATGAATGCTCTGCAATTCTTGAAAGGTTTTATTGAAAATCAAAAATGTATGAACAAAAGCATTAAACACTTATTTTTTCACAGAAAAAATAGTAAGATACCAAGACAGTGATATACTTATAATTCCTTGCATGATAGATCAGAATACCTTCCATGAATGTAAGAAATTCCATATTTTTTAAAGAAGTGCAGTGAAAATATGGAATAAAGGACATTTTGTATTTGATAGGGACTTTATCACGGCCAGTATCAAGTAAGCCCGTTAGGGCGACCTTGATGCATTACGCCGTGATAAAAGTCCATATCAAAATTGAAATTTCCTATATTTCTTATATCAGTAATTCACAAAATGGTGAACAGAACTTGAACATAAATTGAAATAAGCTGAAATTTCTATTTAAGCAAAGTTAATCTATTGTTTGTTGCAATAATAAAAATGCATTCTTCATTCAAGGTCTTAGGCGTATGAAAATGACAAATAGTACAAAACATGACCACAGCTTAGCAACCGGCATGTGAAGCCTTCACAGTGACCCGATAATTTAGTGATAATGTCCAGTTCGGTGATACTGGGATTATCAGTATCTGTAGATCTAAGGAAATTCATACAAATTACCGATAACAACAGATTATTTGTTACATGTCATGATGTGTTAAAGATTTATAATCTGATGGAATATAAGTAAGTTACTTTTTCCTTTTCTATTTTTCATTGTTTAAAATAATACAAATCTAAAAAAGAAACAACTGCAGTTGAACTTCGATGGGTCAAACTCGAACACCATTGGATGTCTCAAACCCTTTTTCTTGACCCTTTTTTTCTTATTTTAACATTGGTCAACCTCCATAACTCAAACAAATTTTTAGTAAGAACTGTTTTCATCGGTCCCTTGGGTGTTCAAGCTATCAAATTTAACCGCATAATTCTTATTTTAGAATTATTTGTACCATAGTTCTGTGTTTACAATTAATTAAATTTTGAAATGGGCTAAGTAATTTTCAGATTTACAAAAAAAATGTTAAGAGATAAAATACACATACTATACCTTCCTTGCCCTGGTAGGAACTTGTAATGGTGAAGTGTTGGTGAAGGACAAACCCTGAAAAACAATATATACCTAAAAAATCAGAAAACGCACCAAAGGTGCGAAAGCCAAGTTGGGAATATTTGTTATTTTCATAAGTACATCATGGAATAGTTGCATATAAGCATAAACATTCTTTTATTTCAATCAGAGACTTATAATGGAACTTTTGAGGATGTTTGAATTTGTCCTAACTTGACTAAAAATTTGGCAGGGGTTATAATCTAGGTGATACATATTTCTGGTAGTTGCATGAAGTCGAAACATTCCAAGTCCCTTTCCAAAAAAAATTTGGGCAGGGGTTCCCCTTTTTTTTATTATTGCTGAAACTGAAAAAGTGTGTATCAGAATACCTTTTTTTTCTAAAAATTTCTGTTTTCTAGTTTGGTTTCCATGTTAACTGAAAGCTCCACTATCCATTACAACCCATTTCAGACCACCATCCAAAAAAAATTTGGGCAGGGGTTCCCCTTATAATTCAGGTTATACATATTGCTAAAATCAAAACATTCCAAGCCCCCCTTTCAAAATAAAGATTTGGCAGGGGGGGTTCCCCTTATAATCTAGTTTATACATATATCTAAAATTGTGAAGAAAAATATATAGTAGGATACTGTTTTTCTAAGATTCAGTGTTCTGGTTTGGTTTCCATGGCAACTGAAAGCTCCACTATCTATTAAAACCCATTTCAGACCATCATTTAAAAAAAATTCAGGCAGGGGTTCCCGTTATAATCCAGGTAATATGTATTGCTGAAATCAAAACATTCATAAACAAATTAATCATAAAAAAAATTTGGCAGGGATTCCCCTTATTATCTAATTTGTATTGTGACGGAAAATATGTAGCAGAACACTTTTTTTTCAGAGATTCAGTGTTTTGGTTTGGTTTCCATTACAACTGAAAGCTCCACTATCCATTACAACCCATTTCAGACCACCATTCAAAAAAAAATTGAGCAGGGGTTCCCCTTATAATTCAGGCAATATGTATTGCTAAAATCAATAATTTACAAAAAATAAGAATACACAAATGTATTTTTTTTTCATCTAAGATTTTATTTTTATTGGACATTGCAAAAAACTTTTAGTAATATTGAATATTAATTACTTCCCTTAGTTTATTACCTCCCTTTTTTAAATTTTGACTTTTCCTTATATCTTATTTTTAAGTTATTGACACCCCAAAAAAGTGTGTTTGTGAACATAATTAGAATTATAAAAAGAATTTACATGTTCTAGCAATATAAAAACGACTTTTGTATGAACAATAAAACTTTTTTTAGCTATTTTTGTTATCAAATAATACCGAACATGTGATTTTAAGCTTTATTGAAATGTTTAATTTTTGTTAGATTTTTAGAAGTTGTGACCTTGACCTTTGTTGCAAAAACCTCAAAATCGATAGGGTTCCTCCTCTAATCATAACTCATGTCTATGCCAAGTTTCATTTGGATGTGTAATGTGGTTCTGGAGATATTGTATGGAAACGGATAAGTCAAATTTTTGTTCTATTTTTAGAAGTTGTGACCTTGACCTTTGTCGCACAAAGCTCAAAATCAATAGGGATCTTCCTCTAATCATAACTCATGTCTGTGCAAAGTTTCATTTAGATATGACATGTGGTTCTCAAGATATCACGCGGAAACCAAAAGTTGACACTCGGACAGCCGGACGCCCGGACACCATTCATCAAATTATAAGCTGAGTTCGACTTCGTCGCAACTCGGCTAAAATATTTGTATTCAAATGTGTTGCTGCATATACATGTATTGTGATGTTAAGTTATTCCAATAGGTTAGTCAATTTTGCAGGAAATTCAAAGCCAAATTCAAAAATGAGAACAAACAATGTTCATTATTTTTCTTGACAAACTGGTTTTGTATTTTTTTTTCACAATATTTCAATTTATTCATAAATGACACCTTTTTATCAATGGCTGACTTGCAACATGTAACATTCCAAATGTCTGGTAAATCTTCTAATTATGTGCCAAATTCACATAAAAATTTATATCATTGGAAAAAGACAATCTGAAACCCCCTTTTCGTGGAACTTCCTCCTTTTTGGAAAGTTGGATCTGCCAGTGTAAATATAATCTGAAATTGTACCTCATGTACAACTTTATCAACTTTCACTAATTCATTTATATTATAAAGAAAACTTTTTGATTTCATCAGTAAATTATCTAGCCAAGTGTTTCAGAAATCTTTGGAAGAATCCTTTTGTCTCAACTCTTGAAACTTAAAACCTATAATTCTGTCGCAAAAAACAAAGTAAGAGTGCACAACATTAATTATTATCTTCCCTTCATTTGCAAAAAATTCAAAAACTTTTACCAGGAGGTAAAAATTCAGGCTTTAGTTTCTGTTGTGTGTTGTTTTGTTCTCTTTTAAAGTCCTTTTAATATCATATAAAGTTTGAGCTACAAATAAGATGAATGAAACTAGTCCTTCAAGACAGATGTAAATTTATGGTATCCTTTCCAAATTTGGCAGGAATAAAATATTCAGGTTATTCTTTTGCTAGGATCTTTATCCTTAAGCATATCTATAAAGACCAAACAACAAGTAAAATGAATGAAACTTGCCCTAAAAAGTAAGTCAGATGTACATTTTTGGTATCTTTTGTCTCTAAAATTTGACTTTCTGTGCTTTTAAAAATAATAACTTATAATACAAGCATTTAAATACTAGTATACAAATTACTGATTTAAAACCATACCAGTAAACCTTGCTGTACAGCCTTCATGGCATACCACCCTGCTATTCCATAGTGATTAGAACCTGTCAAACATATAGTTCAATTTTAAATAGCGGCTACAAAAACATTGAGACAATTAATGCAATCAACTATCTAGAGTAATATAAGAGGGTGAGAAGAAGACAGCCTGATATCGAATCAAAAGAAAATATAATATTCATTCTTGTTTCTCGAAAAATGCCATGCCACAATAAAGGTCACTCCCAAATTTGCAATGAAAAAAATGACTGACACATTTACCCCTAAAAGGTCCTTCTGTCCCTCAAAAAATAGGGAATGTGGTAAAGGCAATAAGTATAAACTGTGTTAGTAAAATATTACACATAGCTACAAATTGAAATACAATTGTCTGAAATAACTGATTCAAAATGACTTTCATCTTTTTTTGTTAATTTTCTGACATGAAGCTGTGTCATGGCAATCTGTAGATTTCTAAAAGAAACAATGGTAAACTAGGCCTTAAATCATGTTAATTGCAGTTGGTTAACATCTTAATTGAGATTTGGATTGCCAGACAATTTCACAGTTGACCATTGTATCAACAATGTTGAAAACTATGATCCTCATTAGCAGTTGAAAGGGTTCATTAAGGGACTATTGTGAACAGGTTTGATAAGAATGAAAATAAACAAAATACAGACACATCTATCGCTAGTTTTGTTGAAAAGGTAGTAAGCATCAGACAAAACAATAGTTAAAATATTTACATTACATGTATTTATATTTCATTATCTAAGTTTTTATACCTTTTGCAACCACCCAGCCAACCCCTATTTCTTTGGCTTTTTGTATTGCTAGATTCATGCTATAGTCTCCAACAACTGGCCCTAACACATTCTGACCGTCAACTAAAGCTGTTGCTGGGGTTTGTTTCAATGTAACAGGATCCTTGTCCTTTTCTGTAATGCCTGTCTGTATATCTCTAACATACATATCTGTAAAATATAAAACATGTTTGATTATCTGTATTATACATATCTGTAAGGTATAATTTCTAACTTCACATCTCTAACACGCATATCTGTAAGATATAATACATGACTGCATATCTTTATAATACATATCTGTGAGGTATAATCTCTAACACGCATATCTGTAAGATATAATACATGACTGCATATCTTTATAATACATATCTGTGAGGTGTAATTTCTGACTTCACATCTCTAACATACATATCTGTAAGATATAATACATGTCTGCATATCGCTATAATACATACATGTATCTACGAGGTATAATTTCTGACTTCACATCTCTAACATACATATCTGTAAGATATAATACATGTCTGCATATCTCTATAATACATATCTGTGATGTATCATACCTGTCCATACATCACTAACATACATATCTGTGAGATATAAGACTCATATAATACTTGTTTTCATATCTTTCAGATATAATACACGTTTGTAGTGTACAATGTATATCTTTTGCAGATAAAATATTTGATTGCAAATCTCTAACATAAATTGTATGAGATACATGATTTAACCATTTTAGTAACTGACAATGTATGTATTTACATTTTGTATGAAAAAAAAGATTGCTCGATCTTTTATAATTTTTGGATCTATAGGTCTCAACATACACTTCCGGGTCAATTGGCCCCTTAGCTAAATAGTTCTATCAGAAAGTTAAATTGGAATCAAATACAAATGTACAGGGTAAGTGATAGATATTTATCCCCGCACTTTCGAAGAAAGTTCGGGGATAATGTTATACCCTCCGTCTGTCCGCCCGTCCATCACACTTTTCTTGTGACTCAAACTCCTCCTACATTTTTGGATTTAGGGATTTAATTTTGTTGTAGGATTGTTGCATATAGTGTGCAGATGCGCAATAAGCTTTCGGATTTTCGATATTGGTCTTGGTGCAAACAAGAGGCCCCATGATGTCAATTTTAACAAAGACCCAAACATGTGGATTAGACACATGTGGCATGTGACGCAAACTCCTCCTACATTTTTGGATTTAGGGGTCAATTCTCTATGCAGAATTGTTGCTTATAGTCTATAGATTTGCAATAAGCTTTTGGAATTTTGGTTCCGGTTCCAACTTTGGTAAATTTCCTGAAAATGTCAAAGACACATATTTTTTTTTAATTTTGGCATATTATCTTATATTCTGACAAGTGTTTGGTAAAAAACAAAATTCTGAAAACTAAGGATTCTGAAAGGCGATTCCAATTTTGGTAAATTTCCTGAAAGTCTCAAAGACCACTTATTTTTTGGAATTCTACCTACATGTAGCAACCATACTAAAAATGTTTGTGTAGTTTAGGACAAACATTTTCATCAATTGGAATTCAAAAATATTTGATTCCAATTTTGGTAAATTTCCTGAAAGACTCAAGGACCACTTATTTTTTGGAATTCTACCTAGCAACCATACTTGAAATGTTTGTGTAGTTTAGGACGAACATTTTTATAAATTAGAATTCAAAAATATTTGATTCCAATTTTGGTAAATTTCCTGAAAGTCTCAAAGACCACTTATTTTTTGGAATTCTACCTAGCAACCATACTTTAAATGTTTATGTAGTTTAGGACGAACATTTTCATAAATTGGATTTCAAAAATTTTTGTTTCCAATTTTGGTAAATTTCCCGAAAGTCTCAAAGACTACTTATTTTTTGGAATTCTACCTAGCAACCATACTTAAAATGTTTTTGTAGTTTAGGACGAACATTTTCATCGATTGGATTTCAAAAATATTTGATTCCAATTTTGGTAAATTTCCTGAAAGTCTCGAAGACCACTTATTTTTTGGAATTATACCTAGCAACCATACTTAAAATGTTTGTGTAGTTTAGGATGAACATTTTCATCAATTGGATTTCAAAAATATTTGATTCCAGTTTTGGTAAATTTATGAAAGTCTCAAAGACCACTTATTTTTTGGAATTATACCTAGCAACCTTACTTGAATTGTTTATTTAGTTTAGGAAAAACATTTTCATCAACTGGATTTCAAAAATATTTATTCCAATCGCGGTAAATTTCCTGAAAGTCTCAAAGACCACTTATTTTTTGGAATTCTACTTAGCAACCATATATCCTAGAATTCTTTTAGTAACAATAATAATGAAAAAAATTATGCCAAGGGTGTATAACAATTGTTTTCTGTGTCAAACAGGGAGTGCGGGGATAGCTGTCGTTTCTGACAACATCTAGTTTATTATACTTGGAAAGAGTACATGTGACTGCTTAAATTGAAGCTGAGAAAGTGTACTTTTGAAATATAATTGGCATCTGTGACCAGTATGTAGGGATATCGCATCAATAAATGAAAGAGACGGTGTCATGCCGGCCAAGTGGACAGAAATTTGACAGAAGGTGAACATGTGCTTTTGAAAGCAGTTTATGTTCGAGCTTATTTTGTGAAAAAATTCAAGGATCATCGTACCCTTTCTGCATTGTTTATAAAATCTATGGTATCCATGCTTTACAAAAATATACACCTCATTGCAAACTTTACACCTATACGTTCAGGCTGAACCTGCAAAGTTTGGCAATTTTACATGGGAATGCATGGTGATGTCGAAACTGTATAGTGAGATCTATACATGTAAGATACTAGAAATAAATTTGAGTTTCCCTGATTTTTATTTCTTGAGGTACTTCTTGAAATTAATGTCAACCTAGATATGAAAATGTAGTCCTTAATATATTAAATCATCATTTTTTTCTCTGAAAGCAATTCAATGAGCATCAAAAATTTAAACTTAATCTGTAACTTACATGTACTAAGTTTTAGCTGTATAGGCTTGTTCGCTAATCCAATCAGTGACGTCACAAAATCAATTTTTTGGTTGGCAAAATTGTATTTCAGGAATAAATTGTATTGTTTAGCAATGGGACAGAATTTTATTTTTTAAATAACATTTTACATTCTAGTCCGATTTTGGATCTGTAAAATGCATAATAAACCTTGAGATTTTCATATTTTTTCTACCGATTTACTTTTTCTAAATTTCCTCTGAATAATTTGAAATGTGCATTTCAAATATCTGGAAATTGTCAAAAATTTGAATACTTTACAAATACATCAATTAGATCAAATAAAAATAATCAAATATAGAAAATTTTTATATCCTGTTAAACTGTAAAATGTCTTCAATTCAGATCAAAAGAAATTATCAAATTACCTTTAAAAACAAAACTATACAAGTTAATTGAAAATGACATATTTACGATCCTATATGATTTCTTGCCAGCCAAAGGCTCCACAGGTAAAAATATTGAGGTTGTGACGTCACAGCGAATAAGCCTATACAAAATATCAAGTACATAGCAGGCCAGTGTGTCTGCACACCTTAGATTAATTCGTTAGATTTGCAAAGTTTTAAAGTGGACAACTTAAATGTAATTTTTTTCTTTAAATGCTTGAGTATAAAACTTTTGAAATATTCAATTAAGCTTTAGAAAATTGGTCAGTACTATGTGATATTGGGCCCTGAACATAGTACAGCTTGGCCCAATTTTGTGTAAACATCATATTGACTGGTGTATCCGCACATGACCTAGAAAGTAGAAACCCAACAAAGGAATGTTAAAATGAACACATGATGAAAGATTTTACAAAACCAACCATGTGATCAAGGAAATTTATTATTTCATTGATTTAGTGACCCAAAATTGTGTATTAAAATTACAAAATACTCGAAAAGGGAGGGGGGGTCAGAACAAAAGTAGGGTTAAACAGATTATCTGTTTTTTCATCATTGTCATTTCAGGAAATAGCTTGCGTGTTTTGGGATTTTTTTTTAAATGTCATTTCCTCAAGTGCTGTGTATTGCCAGGTAATTAATTCTCTAATTAACAAATGGCGGATAATTACCAAGTCTGTTCAAACCATGGCTATAATGTCCCCTGTAGTCTGCTGTAACTAAATTATCTGCTAACTTTTCTGCATGATCCGTTCTGGTATTTACTGATGTCATACATTCTACAATAAATCTTTTCACTTCTTTCTTTGATACGGCATCCCATCCAGCTGAAGATTCCGTAGAAGTTTGTCTTTTTCCGAAATATTTGGAAAGCTTTGAAGATAATCTTTGGAGATTTCTACATTTTGTAACAGCATCCATCCTTTCTTAGGCTTTTATTGTGTCTTTATTTTTAAATTTGTCTGTAATTGCAGTATGATTAAGTCTTGTTGTGACTTAAACGGTTCATTTTTTTTTCAAAATTTTCAGACGAGTTATCGTCCAGAGTCCTAAAATATGACCTAAAGATTATAAGCAACGCTTTGTTTAATTGGTTGAAAGTTCCAATCGTTTTCATTGGATGATTCATTTCGGGTTTTTCCAACTAGAAGTTTTAATTTTGATATCAAAAATGTTGCTTTCCCTTTTTTCACAGTTAAAAGAATGAGTAAAAATGTTTCTTATTATCAAGAATTCTTTCAAAATGGTTAAGGATTTAATTCAAAAAAGGGATCAATTAACTTGTATGCCAACAATCCTTGAACACAAGGATTGTCAACAATCCTTGGATAAAAATTTTATCCAAGGATTCTATCCATTGTCCAAGGATTGTTCTATATATTTCTATAAATTATATTATAATCTTAACTATTTATGTAAAAAATTGATTTTATTAAAATATTTTGAACTTTTTCAAAGTTATTTTGTGTGTTTTGATAAATTTTAATAAATAATAGGGAAATATTTAGAAGTAGTCTAAGCTTGGGATGTGTTTTTATAGGTATTCTTTAAACTTTGTTAATTAATACCTGAAGCTTGCAACAGGCCTGAATGTCTTGTTACATACTAGTAAGTTAATTTAAGAACTGATAACAAGAATGATTCTTTTTGAGATAGTATAGTAGCCCTTAGAATGCTGTTGTATATTGCTGCTGTACTGATTCTTTAATTAATTATTTAAACTGGGCCATGTTCTGCCATTTGCTGGCATATGTTGTTGAATGCATCTTCAGTATTTATTCCATATTTGTCCCACTACATTCTTCCATCCAGGCACCTGATGTAACACCTTTCATGACTTTGATTTCATATTTTGTCCTTGCCTAGTAGGGCACCATGTTTTGTATGGGAACATGTATTGTTATAATGTGTCTATAACTTTAAGTGCTGATTAAAGTATTATAAAGACCTTCTTTCACCAAATAAAATATGTTGACATTCGTGTATTTTTTATTCTTATCTGTGTTTCTAGCTAGGAAACTGTGCTAAATATTTAGACCAGCAGATTAAATATTGGCTGCTTCAGCAGTCGCCGAGTGTAATTATATTGTTGACCTTAATCAACTTGAATTGCAATCATAATTATAAACTGTCACTGTATACAATGCAATTAATTTCTTAACAAGACCCAAGCTGTCATTATCCCTTAGAATCACAAATAATGGAAGCCATATCTGTTATAAATATGATCAAAATTTATCAATATATTTTAAAAAAATCTTTTATTTATCTCACAAAATCAGTTTTTCAAGGATAGGATTTACAATCATCAAATACATCTTCAATCATTGACAACTACATAATTTTGAAAAATCCAACAATCCTTGGATAAAATTTTTATCCAAGGATTGTTAACAATCCTTGTGTTCAAGGATTGTTGGCATACAAGTTAATTGATCCCAAAAAAGAAGTAAACAAAACAACAATTTATCCAGACTCGTAATCGATTATTTAGTAAATTGAATTTTGTCTGCTCTAATCTTGGTGCATAGCTGGTGCACGGACATCAGAACTAGTAGACTTGATTGAAGCAAGAATAAACAAAGCAGTAAAAAGACACTTACAAGTTATAATCTATCTATGGTCAGGAACATGTGACTTGACAATAAAGAGGGAAAATTCATAAAACTGAGACATAGTGGAAATAAAAATATAAACCAGATAGTAGAACAGTTCACAAGAGCCATCAAAATAGTTGAAAAACATCCCACTGCTGAGATAAAATTTGTGGATTGTCCGATTTTATCAATCGTCAAGTACAATACATACAAAGGTCATAAGAAACCCGCATTATTTAAAAGTGAGGACTTTAATGTCACAAGACAGATCAAACAATTAAATGCAAGAATAATTGAACTGAATAACAGCTTATTGAAGAACGCAATAAACATTAGTAAATATTTCTTCAGAGGGAGAAAAGTGAAAAAGGTGGTATCAGAAAATGTGTAAAGATATCGCTTAACAAAAAAGACGGAGTTCAACAATTATTAATGGACACATATAGAGAATGCTACCACTGATGATATAAGACAAGAGTCTGAACTTGTTGAGCTACACATAGAAGACGAACATTTGCTATCCCTGTTTTAGGACAATTCAGAGTTGAGAGCCTGAAAGACTGTGAACACTGTGAACTGAGGAACTGTTGTAAAGGGTTTAGGTGAGTTTTTATCTTATCAGTCTTTACTACATTTTACCCGAAAATATACTCTTTTACAGCATAAACTCAAAGACCTAACTGGTTATAATATAAAGGTTTGCAAGAATACTACAGAGATTATCTGAAATGTTGCTTCTAAACCTTATCATACTATTAAACATACCTTTGCTTTACACTGATAGTACACCCACCATTACAGATACATGTACCTGCAATTATGTACTGGTCAATACCCATCAAGGCCAAGTCAGTGACATACTTACCATAACATCATACAATATAATGAACAAGAGAGTTATACATAAATCATTAACCGCTACGAAGAAACCACTACTAGCATACCTGTTCATCATCCTACTCCAAGCATCAAATGACATCAATCCAAATCCAGGACCTGAAAATACTATCTATCCATGCGGCACATGTGATCAGCCTGTAACACTGGATGACAGAGGCATAGTATGCGACACGTGCAATCAATGGTACCATATCTCATGCCAGTCTATGGGTACCAGATCATACAATGATTTTGCAAATGACAGTGCCATTGCGTGGGATTGCATTATGTGTGGCTGCCAAAATTATTCAACTCTACGCTACTCACTTATTTTTTGTACCTCAAACCATTACAGTGTACTATCAGATGCCTCTCTAGCCACTCCAACGCCATCAAACAAACATCAGACCATTACATGCATCAACCCTAGACAAGAAAAAGAAGAGACCAGAGAAGAGAAATGTACCACTCAGAATACAGTACAGAAAGAGACGTACCATAACAAATCACTTGGAAAGACATAACTTTTAATCCTTTAGACATAAAATCACAGACATACTATCACTGTGATAGACCTAAAAAGCCATAAAACAGAATGGGGAGGATTAAATTTTATTACCCAATTTACCTGTAATTTCTTTGAAGTTTACCTGCTTAATTAGATTTTTACCTGTAAAACAGGAAATGTCCTAACAAAGCTTAGGTTTTATTGCCCTAATAAAAAAAATTTTAAGGAAAAAATTAATCCCCATCACTTTCCAAGACATTCCCACTATCACAGTGATTAGTTATGGTATGTCTCTTTCTGTACTGTACTTAACATAAATTTTCAGTCGATTAAAGGGAAACAGGGCCAAGTAAGGAATGTAATTGACAGCACAAATCCGGACATAATCTCTGGATTGACTCCAACATTAAAGACAGCCAGATATTTCCACTCGGCTATAACATTTTTCGTAAAGACAGAAACTGCGGAGGAGGTGGAGTCATGATAGCAGTCAGAGATATATACATCACAACATCAGTACCAGAACTACAAACTGACTGCGAAATTGTCTGGTGTAAGCTAGAACTTGTAGGACATAAAGCTATTTATCTTAGTTGTTATTATAACCCCAACACATCAAATGGAAATGGATACATAGAATTCGATAGAAGCATCACTAGAGCAGATGACATAACTAATGCTTTCATCTTCACAGCTGGTGATTTTAACCTACCAGGCTGGGATTGGAAATCGAAATCATTGAAACAAAACACTCAGCACGTCAACATACACCATAAATTCACAGATTTACTGGATGAACATGGACTAGTTCAACTAGTGGAAGAACCAACAAGAGATTCAAACATACTTGACCTGATCATAACAAACTATCCTAAATGCTTTCACAGGATAGAGACAATACCAGGGTTATCAGAGCATGACATCGTGTTTGCTGAACTCAGCACAACACCAACTAAACCCAAACACCAAGAAAAATACCACTCTATAAAAAGGCAAAGTGGGATAACATCAAAGAGACATTGTAAGGGATTAAAGAAAAAATGGTGAATATGGATCAAGAAGGCAACAGCACACAAGAACTTTAGGACTACTTTGGAAAAGAACTAGAACAAAGCATAAACTTAAACATTCTGCATAAAACAGTTAAGATTAAGGACAGCAACCCATGGATAACAATGGACATCAAACGTCTAATACGGAAAAGGGAAAGACTTTATAAGAAACAAAAAAAGTCAGGAAATTCCAACGACAGAAAGGAATATAAAGAATTAAAAAGACTAGTACAGAGGGAAATAAGAAGGGCTTACTGGAAATATATTGAAGAGATCATAACACCAGATCCGAACGACAAACAACCAAATTGCATGAAACGATTCTGGACATTTATAAAGCATAAGCGATCAGACGTAAATGAAATACCACCATTGAAGAATGGAGGTCTATTACACTCAGACCCAATAGAAAAAGCCAACATCTTAAACAACCAATTTCAATCAGCATTCTCAGAGAAATCAAAATTTACAAAAAAAGACTTTCAAAAGCGATGCAATATGACCGATGCACCTTACCCTACCATTCAAGACTTGAACATCACAGAAAATGGTATAGCAAAACTACTATCAAATTTAAACCCACACAAAGCAGCAGGACCAGATAACAACATCAAGAGTATAGCAGCAGGACCAGATAACATAACATCAAGAGTATTAACAGAGCTGTCAAAAGAAATTGCACCAATACTGAACATCATCTTTAGAAAGTCCTACGACACCGCTGACTTACCAGAAAAATGGAAAAAAGCAAATGTAAATCCAATATTTAAAAAGCGAAAGAAATTTGATGCAGTAAATTACAGACCTGTCTCACTGACCCGCATTTGTTGTAAGATCTTGGAGCACATAGTAACAAGCCACATAATGAAGCATGCTGATGCCAATAGCATCATGTATCCACTACAGCATGGATTCAGAAAAGGACTATCTTGCGAAACACAGCTGTTAGAATTCATCGATGACATCACCAAAAATCTTGATGAGGGAAAACAAACAGTTTGCTTAATTATGTACTTTTCTAAGGTATTTGACAAAGTGAGCCACAGTCTGCTTATACATAAATTAGATCACTATGGCATAAGAGGTAAAACAAACAGGTGGATTCAGAATTTCCTAGCAGAAAGAAAGCATGTGGTAGTTGTAGAAGGAGAAAAATCAGACTCCATAAACGTAGACTCAGGAGAACCACAAGGATCAGTACTTGGACCAAGCCTATTCCTCTTCTATATAAACGACATGCTAGAGGAATCCGATCCAGAGTCAGGCTTTTTGCGGACGATACTATAGTGTACCTAACAATAACATCAGATACAGATGCGGACCACCTTCAAGATGATTTAGATAAATTAGCAGATTTGGAACAAAAATGGAGCATAGGCTTTCCGCCCAACATAATGTAATAACTATCACTCGTAAAACAAAACCAATAGTACGAGAATACCAACTGCATGGACACACACTACAGGCTGTAAAATCTGCCAATTATCTTGGGTGTACTATCAGTGCCGACTTAAAATGAAATTACCACATCAGAAAGATATGCTATTGGATTCCTAAAAAGAAACTTCTACATCAATAATAGTAAGATCAAAGAAACAGCATATAAATCTTTAGTAAGACCAACAGTCGAATACGCCAGTACAATTTGGGACCCGTTCCACCAAAATAACAAACACAGGCTGGAAATGGTACAACGAAGGGCAGCGAGATATGTCACCAATCGCCATAACAACACGTCATCCGTTAACGAAATGTTAGAAAATCTAAAATGAAAATCATTGGAAGACCGCAGAAAAATACCAAGATTAACCCTAAACTTGTCAACGATCTAGTTCTAGTCAGCACAGATCATAGTCTAATACCAGTAGACAGAATATCTAGAAACAACAACTGAAAATCATTTCAAATACCAGCATGCAGAACTGAAATTAGAAAAGAATCCTACTTTCCTAGAAATATCAAGGACTGGTACATACTACCAGAAAGCTGCGTAACCGTCAGTAGCATTGAGGCCTTAAAGACCAGCCTGAAAGCCACATTTTGACACCAAGATGGATAACTGTTTTTAATCATTGCTGTATATAGATGTATAGCACTTGATTTATTGTGATCTAAATCTGGGGAAAATTTTTTTACATGCGCATCCAAAAAGTGGCAGAATAATCAGTGTTTTGATGGTGGCCGCAAACTGGTAGAAGTAGAAGTGGAAGAAATCGAAACACAATCTCACAGAAATATTGCTAGGAAACATTAAATAATTAGAGTAATGACTGTCGGAAACGACAGTGATCCCCGCACCCCCTGTTTGACACAGAAAACAGCTATA
>MJUU01016190.1:5720-22560 GCA_002080025.1 Modiolus philippinarum | reverse complement strand
TTTGACACTTTCAGGAAATTTACCAAAATTGAAATCAAATATTTTTGAAATTCAATTGGTGAAAATGATTGCCCTAATGGCAACAAACCCTAACAACATGGTTGCTAGGTAGAATTACAAAAAATAAGTGGTCTTTGACACTTTCAGGAAATTTACCAAAATTGGAATCAAATATTTTTGAAATCCAATTGGTGAAAATGATTAACCTTATCAAAACAAATGCCAAAAGTATGGTCGCTAGGTAGAATTCCAAAAATACGTGGTCTTTGAGACTTTCAGGATATTTCCCAAAATTGGAATCACATTTTCGAATTCTAAGATTTAAGAATTTTTATTTTTTTCCAAATACTTGCCAAAATATTAGATTGTATGCCAAAATGTCAAAAAATATCAGTCTTTGACATTTTCAGGAAATTTACCAAAGTAGGAACCGGAATCAAAATTCTGAAAGCTTATTGCGCACCTGCAGACTATATGCAACAATTCTGCAACAAAATTAAATCCATAAATCCAAAAATGTAGAATGAGTTTGCGTCGCATGCCATATGTGTCACAATCCACATTTTGTGGTCTTTGTCAAATCGAAATATTGGGGCCTCTTGTTTGCATCAAGATAAATATCAAAAATCCGAAAGCTTATTGCGCATCTGCAGCATATATGTAACAGTTCTATAACAAAATTAAAACCCTAAATCCAAAAATGTAGGAGGTGTTCGCGTCGCAATGATGTGTGACGGACGGACAGACGGACGAGGCCAACGACAATATCCCCGAACTTTCATTCGAAAGTGCGGGGATAAAAACAAAATTCAGGAAACTTACCAAGTTGGGAACAATTTTTTTTTAATATTTTGGCAAAAATATGGTGGCTAAAAGGAATCCATAAATAGTTATCTTTGCCAGCTTTTCAATAAATTTACTGTATTCGTAGTTTGGAATTCACAATGTTCTGATTTATAATGGATATTTAAAGACTTGCCAAAATGTATCATATATGCTTAAAATTTAATGATTACAGTTTCTATAGTTCGAAATGCAAAAACAATTTGACAGATGAACAGGTGGATATATACGAAAAGAGGAATTGATAACGTCGTGAATTGAATATTACTCCAGCAGGTAAAAATGTTTGTTTTTACACATGTTATGATTTCGTTGCAAATATAGTGTAAAATCAAGACAACTATATAACAAATCCAGATAAAGTGTGTCAAAGTATATCTGTCAAAGAGCAGAGCATGGTGTTGGGAGTCTTTTCCAACGTTGTTTTCATTTTGTTAAATACAGGGACTTTACGTTACAATATTATGTATAGTCCCTTTGAAATATAAGACGCTCCATGACATATGGTTTTCTATACAACAATTGATTCGCAATTTCTTTCTCCTCCTTGTGTTATTTTGGGACAGTATGTAAACGAAGTAGGTACAGATATGTCGAAAAATGTACATTTTTCAGGTGAAAAATGCAGATTTTTATGTTATTTCTGTGTAAAAATTGACCCAAAAAATTGGGTTTCAGTTCAAAACATATTTCCTAAGTTATCCATGCCAAGTCAGTTAAATCTACTTGTGTGCAAATTTCACCAGAAAGTAAGACATTGTCATTTATTAACGTCTCACCTAAAACAACTATCATGGTTTACAAATGCAACAACCATAAATTAAATAAAAAAAACTTTATTTGAGTACAAAACAATCAAATCTAGCAGGTTTAGTAATAATTAGATCATGTTTAGTGTCCATATTGGTTATTGTTCCTCTGTGCAAACGGTCACCTACAAGCACATATAATGAGTGATTTGTTTGTCCCGTTGCTGCAGTAAGAAAGGCGTATTCTGCAAGACATAGGCGTTTAGGACATTGATTCAAATTTGTTGTTTTTTACAATCAAAAGATTGTCTGGATACAATGTATATATAAAATCCCTTTTCTGGTTAATATAATGTAGATTATATAAATGATTTATTGCTGAGGGATGGTAGAGCACATTGCTTTTACTTGAATTATTTGACAAGTTGGTGCTGGGGTTCCTTATTCAAAACAGAATCAAATTTTTATTGATAAAAAAAAATCACAAAGGCCAGACATACAAATTAGCACTTATACTGAATGGGGTTATTCTCAACGTATATGTAAATTAGTTGAAATCAAAAGATGGTCTTTTAAGGATCAACTTTGGAAAATAGACATATTGGTCTCATAAGCCAATTTGAGCATTACACACATGTGCATGTATACGTTCGCCTGCGACAATATGCATCGTTTTCATACAAATTCAAAATGTGGTGATGAAAATGTTTTTATTTTCTCATTGAATATCTTAATATTAATAATGAATATTAAAAATCCCAAACTAATATTTCTACAGCATTTAAACGATTTCTGTTGTCCTGTTTGAAATACCTAGTCACCACCTTATGTCTGGACAAAAAGGGAGGTGACCGTTTGTGCTACTTATATATCATATATACTGAATGACTATGTTCCATCGTCTCTAAAATTACACTGGGACTAATATTTGTCCAAGGATTTAAGTTATTTTGATAAAGGGAAATCCCCTTGTTACACAGCTTATCTTAAAAAAAAACTGCTTTCTAAAAATAAAAGGGTTTGTTTTCAAACCTTTTACAATAAACCGACTTTTTGCAATTATCAGATTTGTAATTTAGTGGAATTAAATGATATTTTTGTGCATACTTATAAAGTCCTGATATGGATTTTCAAGCAGTTTTGTTTCATTGCTTTTTTGCTATGTTGTTATTTGGATGGATTTTCAAGTTTGGAAGTTTTCATTTCTCAAATTAATCTTTTTTATTATACCACATCTAGATAATCTATTGAAAATTGACAAAGCGACATCGATATGGTACAAAAATCGGGACCTCGAGATCACGACTTATCACGACATTCAGTTTGCCTTTGGATTGACAGGAATACTCTTCTTCTATATGGCACAGATACATACAGTACAAGCATAGGCATTGTTTATAGGTCACAAATCAAACAAACATTCTTTCATATTATCTCTCAATTTAAATGGCGTTCACAAACAAATGACATATTGTAAAGACATTTTATGAATCGCCATGAATATTGCTTTATCTCAGACATTTCAATGCAGTACTCGTCATAATTAACTCCGGTGTTTCCGGAAGGTTCATCGTCCTTATACCAGTTCGTGTAAACCATTGGGCTGCTAGATGAATCCCAGACGAAATTTTGTCCAACACCTCGGCCTCCAATCCAAAAATAGTTGTCTGAAAATACAATTATCGTTATGAAAATCATTATTAGTAGTTGTTATAGGTAATAAAATATTGTAAAATATTCAAAAATGCATTGTATTCATTGTTTTTATTTTGTATGGTATTTGTTTGGCCTAGTTCTGTAATATGTTTACAACAATCAATGGTCAAGGTTATTGAACCTGAGAATATTCTGAAAATTTTGACCTAAACTGGAACAATCACTTACGTAAAAATATTAGTCATGTGATTATCTGTTAAAAACATTTCCAGTCATTTCTTGCGATAGATCTTTCCAGAAATATTATATGTATAAATATAAGGTAGCAGAAAAGGGTTGAAGTAGTCAGTTAAGTAAGTTTATACAGGATTATTACGCGCATCTTTTGTATTGGAAATCGACATAAGTTATTATGAATTTTTTATTGAGGACTATGAGGATTATGTAACTAAACATTTATCAGTGGACTTCAGGGGATTAACTTTTGGATATTCATTAGTGAACGTCGTAATTGTCAGATAAGGCTTTTTATATTGGTATGTTTTGTACATTCAATTTGTAAAATAATATTTTTGTTTTATTAAAAAGTTAATTTGAGCCAAATTTGTTTTTTTTTATTGCTGACAACAATTTATAGGTTATTTCTACCTCACAGTTGTGGGAATAGTAGCTGAACTACTACTAGTAGTAAATGTAGTAGTAATAGTAGTGTCAGTAGTAGTAGTAGAAGAAATGGTAGCGTATATCCTTGTATATCACGCCAAAGTACTTACAGTGACCGTTTTTATGATGCACGTTGTGAAATAGACTGTACTATATTCAAAGTATGTGTAACGCATTTTAAGTAAGTGTTACGGAGGAAATTTTGTCCTTAATTGGAATGCTTCGGAAGACGCGGGATCATTAACCGAAATTGAGACAGGACAAGTGTACATGTTGTTTTTGTCTTGCTTTGCTTTCTTTTCTTTTCTTTTTTTTTCTTTTGCTATGTTTACATCGTCATTGAGCAAATTTTGTTTTTTTTTATCTACGCACACAAAGAATTGTATCATTTGAATTCTTTGCATGTGTAGATAAGGAAGTTTTAAATTTTGTAGGAATTCGTTTTATTAACGCCTTTAAGACATGTATAATGGAACAACCAGCCAATATTGCTTTGGCTTCTGTGTGATCTAATACATTTGCGCATTAGGGATAAAATATGACTACAAAAAATTTTCAAAATCGATTTGTCAAGATTGTTCGTATACACTGGGGGTCGAAGTGCGTATCGAGAATTTCCTGGTTTACGTGAATGTCATTTAATTTCTATAGATGCAACTCGATTAAATGCCTTGTTGGCGTCAATGTGCACCTTTTTGGGGTCAATTTGGTTTTAACGCCAGTAAGGCACTTAATCGAGTCGCATCTATAGAAATTAAATGCCATTCACGTAAATATGGAACTTCTCGATACGTACTTCGACCCCAGTGGTTTTGCATTCGACAATCTCTATCACTTTGACTGTCAAAACATACCTTGAACTAAGCTATTGTTAGATAGTGTTGTTTGTTGAAGATATTTGTGTCTTGCCAATGTCTTTAATTGTTCATTTTTATCCTCATCATAAATTTCTGCAAGAGTACTATTCAGGTCATGACAAAAGCTCTGAAAAAGGATCCACAACATGTCGTTCAAAGGTGATGAAAAGGACAAATTTCATGTCGAAGTAAAGGAAGATTTGGATATGGTAAATATAATTTTATTCATAATTCTATTTCCATTTGATCCAAATGCGTATTTCGGAATTCAAATAATATCAATTATGAAAAAAATATAACTTAAACGAATTTCGCAGCTTAAAGCAACTATCACAACAATTTTAAGCTGAATACAAACCGAAAAGTCTGACTTCGCAAAATTGCCCCTTTCTGTAGATAGCTGAACGTGTATCCTTTCAAATAAAATGGACTATGAAGTAGCAACGAAAGCAAAAAAAAAGGGTAAATTTTCTAATGTTATTAGGCTTATTAACTACATGTAATTTCAACGTTTATTTTATCATTTATCCTATGCTGCAATTATCTTAAAAAAAGCAGATTTATGAGAAAAAAATCCTTATGATTTATTTTAAATCCTTTTATATGTGATTGACAAAACTCGATTTAAAAAAGAAATTTTACAATCTTTAAGGACAAAATTCTGAAATAACACATTACTGTCCAAAGATTTCCGTTGAAGCTTCGTCTGCGAAAACTTCGGAGTGAGGAAGGACCAATATCCTTTGATATGATGGAATGGATGAAGTCAGTGCTGATCATGGAAGTGTTTATGTTTTTTAAACGAAGAAGAAAATATTTAAATCTTAAGGCATGCATTTAACGTTAGTTTAAACCTAAATATACTTAGGTTGTATATGCATACGAACCCTTGCTTCTGTCCAACTCAGACTTTTATCTGATAACCATAAACAGTTGTTTTTACCAACGGTCCAGTCATCATAACACCCATCTGTAAGGAGTAAGAATTAGTCACGACAAAACGATATAACCCCTTTTACAAGAATAAGATGAAAAAATGTCTAGTATGATTTAGTATGATTCTAATGACCAAGGACCTCGATATAATGGATTTTTTATAATAAAATCGCTTGGGTCGAAGTGCATATCGAGAATTTCCTTATTTACGTAAATGGCGTTTAATTTCTATAGATGCGACTCGATTAAGTGCCTTATTGACGTTAATGTGCACCTTTTTGCAGTAAATTTGTTATTAACGCCAAAAATGCACTTAATCGAGTCGCATCTATAGAAATCAAATGCCATTCACGTAAATAAGGAAATTCTCGATACGCATTTCGAATCCAGTCATAATTACAGCGGTGATAAAATAAACTTAAGAAAAACAACAAAACACACCAAGGCAACACAAAGAAAGTAGGGACATTTAGCCGTGAATTTTGTTCCTATGTCGAGCCATTTTCAAAATAGGCTCAAATGTCGTCAATAATTGTGTTAGGTGGTCTCTAGCACGTACTTCCTAGGACTTAAGTTAATATATACCACTCTTGTGTTTACATGGCTGTAAATAGCCTTTTATGACCATTTTACAGTGTTTACGAAAACGTAGTACACCAGCCCAGTAGTCAGTACTTCGGTTCTTACCCCATGTTACTCGAAAACCGATTTTATATGGAAACTTGCAATGTATAAAGTTTCGTAAATTTTGTTGGAAACTAAAGAATGTTTCCCTCTTGCAAAGCCCTGTCCTCAACTAATTTTGACTTTTCGTTTAGGTCATGAATATTGATATTCGGGTTATTCTTTCTCTGTCATTTAAAAACATATTTGAGTTAATGATCTTCCAGATGCATAGATTATATGTGCACTTAATAAGGGGCATAAGTTGAAGAAATGACTCTATGCAGAAACTGAATTTACAATACAAGAAGTTCGGTATTTAGTTGTTTTATCTTTTGAATTACAACGCAAAGCTCGTTGCATATTTGATGATGTTCACTGGTCATGTTTTTGTTTTTATGAAAGATTTTCGGACTTCACAAATTTTCTCCATTTCAAAAAACAGTAATATTTTGTACCCACTCCTATCTTTTTTTTTCATAAAAATAAATCTTCCCGACCTTTTCCCCACTTCACAACTATACCAAAACAGATAGTAAAGAAAATACAATTTGAACTTATTTGAAGACGGTATAAGGACTTATGTTATATAATATATAGTGGTGATTTTTCGAGTTTTTTCAATTAAAAATAAATGTCTTATTGTCACCGGTGAAAATAAAGGATTTCTAGTCACAAGAGGAAATTATGTCACAATATCTCGACAATGTCGTTGTCACGTAAACAACTGACGCATTGAAAGGAAAAAATAATAATCAGCATCTAAATCTCAGTTTTAAGTAACAAATATATATATATATAAACACATAACTAATCAAACGTAATGAATATCAATAAATATGTCACTCTTTTAGATCAACACGGAGGATTAAACTCGTTGCGGTACAAGTTCCGCAACTCATTTAATACTTCTGTTCGGCACTCATCGTGGTTTTATTGATATTCACGACGGACAATCAGTTATACTATAATTCCCTAGTTTAGAAAATATTGACTGACCTGTACGATGTAATACAATCCATCCAGGGTCGCTGATTATAATATTTGGTTGAGTTCTCGGACTTGCACTACTCATTTGACAATCTTCAGAAATACTATGGTAATTTGCAGACCAACACGTTGTGACAGTAGCACAGTACATAGCACAGGCCATCTTTGAGGGGGCTCGGGTGTCCGCGAAAATATATTTCAAATCAATTCTTTTTTGGTGGTATACTTTGTGGTGTCTTGTGTATTGGTCTTCACAATATGCAAAAATGTATAGAAATACGAGATAAAACAGTTTGACTTCATTCATGGCTCTTTCCTCCTATTATCCTTGTGTCATTCATATGTTTATATTTTACTCAATATTATCAATATTGATATCCATGCAGCATATTACAAATTTGATTTGAGATCGGATATGTCTTATAATTTGGTTGTTTACTTTAATTTTGTTTCCGTGAAACAAACGAAGGTAATTGATTTCTTTGAAACTTGCATCTGATATAGGGATCATTGGTATTTAATTAAATTTAAACAAAGTTTTTGTAATTTCCGTTTGGAAGGGTTGTTGAATAAATACAGACTTTGGCTTATTTATGACTTGTAGTTTATCTCATAGAAACTGATAACACTCCATCCTTTTTGCTATTGGAGTTTTCAGTCACGACCAATATGCAGAAGTACTAGTTCTATATGGAGCAGATTATACTCAAAATGTCCTATTTTAAATTATTTTCGTGGTGGCAGCCATCATGTTCTTTTTTATAGAAGCCGAACAAAATATGCCAAGTTTAGTCGAGTTTGCTTCAGAGGAGATGATTGAAATTGTGATTTTCCCATAGGATCTAATCGAACTAAGTTCCATGTTGGTGGTCGTGTTCTTAGTCCGAATCCAACGAAATTTGCAGTCTTTGCAAAGGACATTCTTTACATCATTCCAATACAATTTAATTAAATTTAAAAGGCTTTTGAACAGATAATGAAAATGATGATTTTCCCATAGAGTCCAATGCAAAATTATGTGCCTTGCTGGCGGCCATGTTTTATTGGGTCCGGAGGAAGCAAGCATTTTTTGTTAAGGATCTTCCTTGCATTATTCCTGTAAAATTGGCTTCAGTGGTTTCAAGGGTAATAATCAAAATATGATTTTCCTATAGGGTCCAATGGTAAAATACGTCCTAGCTCTAAGCGGTTATGTTTTAAATCGGATTCGACAGAAACGACCAATCTTTGCAAAGGACTTTCCATACATTCCGATACAGTGAAGGAAATTTTGCTTCATTAGTTTCAGAGCAGATGATGAAAATGATGATTTTCCAATAGGATCCAATAGGAAAGCTATTTTCTGTGCCGGTAGCCATGTTTTTTTTATCGGGACTGTTCTTTGCAACGGACCATATAAACATACCACTCATGTAAAGTGTGGTTGAATTAGATTCGGTGGTTTCAGAGGAGATGTTCGAAATTTGATTTTCCCGTAGGTCCAATTATTAATGGAAAACTATGTTCCATGACTATGAACTAAATTTATCTAAATTTATTGGAATGATGTTTGTTTGCTCAATTCAGTCGGATCCGACTGATATTGTCAATATCATGATGTTTTATTAAGAAATACCCCAAAAATTTTCGTGCCTCGCTTCGCTCAGCGAAATATCCTTCATTTCAAATTGGAAACCCCCTTTTGGCACCCATGTTCTAGTCGGATCCGACCGAATTGAGTAATCATAAAGAGACTTGCAAACATCATTCCAATAAGTTTAGATAAATTTAGTTCATAGTTTCAGATGATCAAAATGATGATTTTCCCAAAGGGACCAATGTGAAAACTATGTTCTGTGCTGGTGGCCAAGTTTTCATGGGATCTGAAGAAATGAGCAATATTCGTGTAGGATCATCAAAAACATTTCGTTTTATTTGCTTCAGGTGTATTAGAGGAGTGGGCTAATATGTAAAAAGCTAACGGACATCAAGTAATTGCAGTAGCTCACACTGAGTGACCCTTCGGGTCAGATAAGCTAAATGGTATACTTCTGTTAAAGTTTGTCTCTATCAAAAGGTATCTCGGGATTTCTTTATTTAATGGGCCAGGAATCCAATTCTGTCCTATCGTACCAGTATTTAGGCGTTCATTTCCGCCTTCAACTATAATTGTGTTCCATCTGTTCAACCATTATTAAATCTCCAGTTCCAACTTGTGTTCCATCTCCTAGTTCAACCCGTATTAGATCTCTTGGTTCAAATGTTCTTATTCCTTGTATGCATACTCAAAAATCACAATTGTGCTTAAACTCTTTCAGTATTCTGCTAAATGACGCGACTTCATTGACAGCGGTGTGTTCGATTTCTATTTTCCCCTTTTTTGTACGAAGTGTTGATCTATCAATTTCATTTTGCATTGAAATAGGATTAATATCAAATATATCATCAATTTACAATATTTTGTCATTCAAAACCAAAAACATTTTTCAGAGTTTGTCAGCATAAAAAACATGCGTCTTTGTGCGACAAATATAAAGATAAAGTTGTTTTATCTGCATCAGTGCCCTGTACATTGAAGCGACACAATTGATTAATTGGTATGGGGTTTAACGTCACTTTCAGCAGTATTTCAGCTATCTCATGACGGTCAGCTTTAGAAGTGGAGGAAGCTGGAGTGCCCGGAGAAACCACCGACCTTTGGCAGGGTACTGACATATTTTATCACTTACGACTGTACGATTGTAAGTCAATTGCACCTTTCTGTAATGTACAATTAGGGCGAACTCACACCGCAGTGGTGATAAACTACAGTGGTTTAATAGGTAGTAGAACTACCTTAACCACTCGGCCAACCAGGCCTCCTATCTGATATTGAGGAAAAAAGTGTAGTTGAAAGCTGACAAAATGGGTCCCTGTAAACTCAGAAATGAAACTGAAATCGAAACAAAACGAAATGAAAGATATTAAATAAGGAACGAAACAAAATATGTAAAAGTAGAAACGAAATCTGTAAATGGAGAAAAGAGGAAATAACAAGAAATGAAACGAAATATGTAATCAAGAGAACCGGACAACATTTTAAACCGTGTAGTTATCGTTTCAGAATTTCTAGACAGTGTGAGTTTGTTCTGTGTTTAGTTTTGTGTTTATTGTTTTCTGTGCTATGATTTGTGAGATTTCCTGTGTTTACTTTTACGTTTAATGTGCTCTGTACTTGTGAGGTATTTGCGTGTTTCAGTGTTTGATGTACAGTTAATTGTGCTATCTATTTGTCAGTTTATTTTGTGTTTGGTGTTGTGTTTATTTTCTCTTTGTCTTTTAGAACAGTGTTTGATGTTGTGTTTATTATGCTCTGTATTTCTGAGTTTGCTCCATGTTCGATGTTGTATTTATTTATGAGTTGGTTCTATTTAGTAATGTGCTTATTTTAACCTCGCTTGAAAAAGCAGCGGGTATATAGTAATGGGGATATTCGTCCGTCACACATTTTAGGTCACAGTTTTCTCAGAAAGTATATGTTGGAATGATTTCATATTTAGTCTGAAGCTTGACTATTGTGAGTTTTAACGTGTATTCTTTTTAGGTCTGCATACCGTGTATTACTTCCTTCGGTTTGCTGATATGTTGAAGTTTTACTATAACTTAATTGGTGAGCATTTTTCGTCACAATTTACTCTGCTACTATAAGTGGGAATGATTTCAAATATAATCTGGAGCTTTATGATAATAAGTTGTAACGTGTAAGCCATTTACAAGTCTGTTGTGCTTGCACTTTCTCTTTGCCGATTCTTTGATGTTTTAAACGGTATAACTAACTATGAAGGAGAGATTTCGTCAGAGATTATTAGCTTGTATAGGTTTGAATGATTCATATTTGGTCTGCAGCTTAATCGTGATAAGTTGTAATGTGTAAGCCATTTTCAGGTCTGTCGCATTACCACTTCCTGTTTGCCGATATGTTGAAGTTTTACTATAACCCATTATGGATTGGAAATTTTCGTCGCAGTTTACTTGGTTTGTATGGTTGATAATTATTTCGAATTAGGTCTATAACATTATTATAATGAGTTGAAAATTGTAAGCCATTTTCAGGTTTGCGGTTTTACTTCTTCATGTTTGCCGGTATGTTTTAAGTTTTACCAGTACCCACCATTGATGAGAAATTTTCATCACAGTTTACTTGGCTTCTTTACGTGAGAATGATTTGAAACTTGCATTGGTGTGGAGCTTTATTATAATGAGTTGAAACTTGCATGCCTTTATGAGGGAGAAATTTTCGCAGTTTTCTCAGCATGGTCATTTGAATTGATTTCATATTTGGTCTGAAGCTGATTATGATTAGTTGTAACATGTTTCTCCATTCATATGCGGCTGAATTTATCGAATGACTCTTCAAAATAAAGATTAAAAACTGGACCAGTCCTTAAATTTCAGTTTCCGTTATATATATGATATTTCACCACCTAACAACCCTCGCTTTGGTAATTTTCTTCATCCAAAAGAGCTCCAGATTATGGATATTACAGATACTTGCACATCGGTCTCGTTCCTTGACCTTCATCTTGAAACTGACAACAGAGGTACATTGCAAACTATGCTGTATGACAAGCTCGATGACTTCACTTTTCCAATAGTCAACTTCCCCTTTCTTTGTAGCAACATTCCAAAAGCGCCAGCATTTGGAGTTTACATCTCCCAACTCATTCGGAGTTCGCTACTCAACGGCCTATAGTTGATACAGTGACTACCTTGGTAGAGCTTGGTTGCTTACAAATAGACTACTTAAGCAATGGTATGTTACCCAAAACTCGAAATCATCACTACAGAAGTTTTACGGTCGACATCACGATCTTGCGGACCACTATGGGATATCTGTTACCCAGAGGACAACAGATTATACTTCACTGCCGGTGATGACATGTTCTTTTAAGGAGCAGAGCAGGAGATGCTTACTCCATGGTACACCTGATCTCACCCATGGTTTTTATTGGTTCCGTGTTGTTCATCTTTGTATGTGTATGTGTGTGTGTCCGTTTTTTCCCGTGTCGTACTTTGTTCTTTGTTTTTCAATTGTTGCGATTGTTCTTGGATTATTCGTTTTAGACTGACGGTTCTCAGCTAGATTTCATGCCTTCGCGGATTTGACATAACCGGATTTTACTCAACCCTGTATGACGGGTGCCGCTTAAACTTACGGAGCACCTGGTGTCACTTCCGGTTTTCATGGGAGTTCACACTATGTGTGCCTTAGTTCTTAATGTTGTCTTTTTATTTCCGTGTATTGTAGCTGTCTCACGTCCTTGTTTTGTCTTTGTTTTTCGCTGATGCCGTTTTTGCCATGTCTTTGGACTTCGGTTTTTGTGATAATCGCTTCCCTTGTTCCTTCGGTATTCTGCTGCCGCTGTTACTATACCTAGTATGTAGTATCCCTTGACTGACCATGTTTCCACAAAAGTAACTTCTTGCCTCGATTTACCAATACATTTGTATGTATACACTGAATAAGTTTATCATTTAGCAGTATAAATACACAATTTTTCGAGTTTTATTTTTATTTATTTATGGAAGGCAGTGGCATTCGTGACCTGCGCGTGCAATGGCTCTTCTGAAAAGATAAAAAAGTTACAAGTCTGAAACACGCTCATGTATACCGAAACATCTTATATAAAGCTATTTTTAATGCATGTGACTGCTAGAATAACATAAAGATTGTTTAACGGGATTTTGATTATCTGATTACTATAGGTTTCTATTGGTGATAAATGCATTTTTCCATAATTTTCGTTTCCCCCTCTTCATTACTTGATTAATAAATTTGCACAAATTTACCAAAATTGTCCCTTTGTCGGTAGATAATTATTGAATACATCAGCAGATAAATATTGATTACTTGATTACCGGATAACTACCCCCATCTCCCACGAGTAGTGTAAGTGTTACTTACTCAATAAGAACAAATGTGAGAGTTACAATGAGTGCAAAGGCATAAGCAAACAACATCCGGAAAAGAATCATCATCGGAAACTGAAACAAATGTTAACAAAAAGTAATTTTTACCAGAAAAACAATTCAAACACAAACATCTAGAAGGTAATACCGTATATTGGATTTTTGCGCGTGTGTTTAATTTTCGCTATGTTAATTCGCGGATGGTCATTGTACTAGAAATTATTTAAAGCCTTCGCACGAATTTCATTGCCAATTGAAAAGCACTGGATAGCACAGTAAAGAGCGAATTATAAACAAAGGGAATATTTTGCTGACCTGACCTGACCTTTGCACACCAAAGTCAAGATCAAAAGAAGACGCGCAAATAACACGATATACGGTATTTTATTATATGACATTGCAGTCATTGTGACAACTTATGTCTCCTTCAGGGCATCAAATATAAATGTTTTTTTTTCAATTTTCATTATTCTGTCTGCCTAGACATATCGGATTCCAACACAACAATTTGAATTAATATATCTTGCTTGAAGTATTCACTTTGTAGTGAATGTTTACCGAAGATCGGTCGTTTTGTTCTGATCATGCAGGCAAACACCAAGCTGTCATTTGCAGAATATACAGGGTTATATACAAATACTTTGCCTGTTTTCCATAGAAAATCATGTTAAAGATTATCTATTCCCGGACTAAATTGACAAATGTAACCAAATTTGGATAACATAGTTTGATGCTTTGTTCCATAAGAAAACTGTATAGGCCAACAAAAAGACCATGAACAACTGAAAGCAACCCGATAAGTCGACCCCAAGTAGATTTATTTCCTTATTTTTTATTTTCTTATGGAACATTTTGTGTCTGTTTGGTTTTTATAAGTTATAACCGCCAGAGGAAAGTTACTTGTCGAAAAAGAAATACAAACAACCAGCAAACAAGCAACATAAGACAACAAATGAAAAAAAGAATTGAAACGGGGAATGTGTCAAAGAGACAACGACTCAAAGCCACCATAAGATCTTCAAACCCCACACCCAACGGCAGGTCGGAGTCGGCTCCTAAATAAAGAGTAATCAAGTTCAGCGAAATAAGCATCGCCCTAGACTCCTATAGACATAAAGTAAACTAACTAGAAAACCGACAAGACACACAAAGGCTTAATAAGTTTCCTGAATTAGTATAAGACAGGCGCAAACCTGCTGCGGCGGGGTTAAACTAGTTTTATTGGGCCCAAACCTTCCCCTATAGCCAATGTGATAAATAAAAAACAAAATCAGTTGGCAACAGGACTGAGTCAATTGTGAAAAATGAAACTAAAAGAATTAAATATACAGACATAAACATGAAATCACAAAAGACTACTAGCAGTTAACTGACATGAAGATGTTTTGTAGATGCCCGATTCAAATGATCTGTGGAGCACATGGAGCAGGTCATGATGGCACTCCTGTTTTCGGGTTATGTTTATGGCGTTTGTATGATGTTCTGTTTGTTTCTTACTCGTATTTATGTTTTCTCTCGCTTTGTGTAGGCATTTTTGGTTGTTGTCTCTGTATTCATTTGGAAAATTTTCTGTTATAGACTTGTTTTACATTACCAAAAAAGCAAGTGTGTTCGTGAATTTAAAAAATGGCCTAACTTACTTCTAAAGCATCTTGTATCATGCATGCCATGGGTATTGGTTCATAACTACCATCAAAAGCCGCAAGTATTCGTCTCATGAACATGCCAAGAAACCCAATTTCCTCTAGTTCAGATTGACTGCAACAAATATCTAGAAGTTGTAGATGCATATAACAATTGAATCAATTAAATCTAGTAAAACAGTTGTCACATGGGAAAAGTTTTATGTATACTTCAAGTTAACAGTAAGTTTTTAGGAGGTATATATTTATTCAATAGGTCAGGAATCCAGTTATGTCCTCTAACTGGTATTTTAGGCACGAATTTCTGCTTTAAATTATATAAAGAGTCTCGAAAGTATCGTAACTGCTAGAACAGAGTACACTCAGTCGATGCCAACCCTTTGAATAGATGTGTAATTCTATAAATGTTATCATATGCATAACAATATAAAATCAATGCAAAGGAAGGTTGGACTAAAAAGCTAGCATCTCTTCACTATCGACAGTTGACTTGAAATATGCTATTCCTTATGTCCATTCTTGACCATTCTTATAGCATACATTGAAAAGACGAATTTTTGTTCCTGTCTTGTGCATTTCATAAAAATTCATGTCAACATTGCAAAACATTGAATTTTATCGTTATTTGTACAAGTTGTTATAAGTTTTTTTAGCACTGAGCATCCAGTTCATTTCTATCAAAATATTAGAGCATATAAAAGTGCTTAATAAGAATGTGCAATAATTTAACAGTAAGTGTAGTTTTACAATAAATGATAAAACACAAACAGGTAGATACTAAATAGGTAGTATAGCATATAGCAAAACAAACAAACAAACAAACAAACAAACAACAAAAAATAAAACAAAAAAACAAAAACAAAAACAATTCATAAAAATCATAAACAAGACAGACATTTACCGTTAAATAAGCAGTGCAGAGTTAAAATAAATAACAAAGCACACAGTGGTACTTATAAATAACTCACAAAAAATCAGATAGAGTTACAATAAAAATCACTGATCGTGCGAAGGGTGTCATTAGCGGGACGGGGACATGCGTAAACCTTTCCGGGGCACCTGATGTCATTCTCGGTTTTCATGGAAGTTCATACTATTAGTGCCTTAATTCTGAATATCGTGTTTTATATCCATGCCTTGTGGCTGTCTCATGTCCTTGTTTTGTCTTTGTTTTTCTGTTTTCTCGTTTCTGTCATGTCTCTGGACTTTGGTTCAAGTTCGTAATAATCACATTTCTTGTTCCTTCGTCGGTATTTTACTACCATTGTTTCAAGCACAAAAAAAAGAACTTGCAAATATACCACAAAAAATCAGCACATAGTTGCAATAAACAATAAAACACATAGAAGTACTTACCATACATAAGTTGCTGATTCCTTTGTAATATACAACAAACCACTGGAAATTATCAACCACATGTAAGTTGACACCAACCGCATATCGCGGAGCCCCTAACCCTAACCCTACTGTGGCATATCCAAGTAACGACGGATGGCCGACGTCGTTTTATTATTCCTTTATGACGTTGATGAACATCTTTGTTGAAGTTCTTGTGGATGGTGCCTTTGGATGAAACTTTTCTTTTATGCATTTACTCCATATTCCATATTCCATAAATTTGACAACTTAAAATACACTGGCATTCGTGGGTGATTTTTTTTTACATCATTTACTCTCATCGTGTCGTTTATTTATTTAATTACATACAAGAATAAAGAGAATGCAAAGAAAAAACTTTGGATATGCTGTAGTTGTTGCTAACAGTGCAAAAATGCTTAAAATCGGACTACTCGACATGCATGCAGTATTTTGAACCTTTACTCCTCATCACCAGTTACCAAAACGAAGCAGCTTAAACAAATGAAAATAATAATTAATTAATAAAAAAACAAATAAGAGATATATGAGGCTA